>BPVZ01000197.1:276566-296292 GCA_020521535.1 Rubroshorea leprosula | reverse complement strand
AAAAATAAAAAAGAAAAGTAATATTTTAAATTACTAAGAGAGAAGTGTTCTATTCAGTAAAATATATCACGTCAAAAGTTTTCGCGTAATATTCTAGCTATTACATAAAGGACAACACTTTTTCATATTTAAGACTACAATAGCATGAAACTTTTGATATGACAGTATAAGAAATCTACGATATTGTTAAGTTCTTATTTTGGAGTACGTTTAAGTTCTTATTAGTTATGGATACAACTGTCTACTGACACGGTGTACAATGGGATTAAACTGAAGAATTTTTCAATATATACGAAGAAGAGAACCTTTATTGCAGAGATGTAATTATTAAAGATGAGATTCAACCCATGCAGTGGATCCAAAAAAGAAATAAATTAAATTTATAAATTAATGGAAGGAAGAAAGAAGATTCTCTATGCCCCTCTACTTCTATTTTTTTAAATAAGTTTAAATCGGTTAGCGATTATCATTGAATAAGTTTGTTTAGTTTGAGTTAGGTTAAAAATATGAAAAAGTTTATTTTTTTTATTAATCTTTCGGTATTTGATGATTATATTGAATTTCAATTAATTTAAATCCGGATCACGTCGAACTTTATAAAAAAAAATTCTTTCAACATCTGTTTTTTATATTATAAAATTTAAACTTAAAATTTTATTTAAAAATAATTGAACTCTTTCACTTAAATGTTAAACTCAAAATTTTATTTAAAAGTAATTAAACTCCTCTATTTAAATCAACAAATCATTGCTAACACGGAGAGTGTTTACACCATCACCATCTTCAAATAAAGTATTTTCCATGGTAGCACCACAACACTTTAAACGAAAGAATTTCCTCTTTACAAAAATTCATAACTAATTATTGTTCTAGCCCACATGCTACTTCCATTAGTGCAAGTAGTGCAGAAGGTCATGTGAATTTTGACAATGACTGCCCGGTAAAATGGGTAAATGTGCCGACAGAATACGTGGCGATGATTCGGAATGGGGTAGGGGGTTGCATGATATCTTACATCAGATTCTTCTGTTTCTTCGCACGTGAGTGAGATGGAGGAGGAAGAGGAATCTGTCCATATAAAGATTAAAGGCGCGGCTGCAGCAAGCATGTGATGAAAGGAATCTGGTAGTTATGGAAGTTAAGTGTCAACAGTGCCATAATAAAAGCTAGGGCCAAATTGTCAGACAAGAAAGTGTTTCAAAATTCAAATGCCATTCAATTGTAAAACACTAATAATTAGTTAAAGAAGGTACCTGATATCAAGAAACGATCTTCTATATTAATATATATATATATAATATCTATTTTATAATTTAATATAATGCAGATTACCAAAGCTCTAACTAAATGCCAAAAGCCACGAAACAAACACTAAATGACAACATGCACACATGCATGATACATGCGAAAGATCTCATGTCATGCGTTGTAATCGATGACATATATTAGAACAACGGCATGTTCATTGGCTTCATTTAACGGGATGAATACATATAAGGATCATACATCTAAAGAATATGTTTTTCTGGGTTTTTTTGTCTAATTAATCTAATTACATGTGTCTATAAATGACTCCTTCTATAGGGATAGAGAGACTCGAAACTTTCATACCAGCTCATTGGGTTATAAGAAGTGGAATCTGTCAATCATATATCTGTGTTAAATGTCAACATTTGGACACAGTATAATTTACATGAAAATTACGGGCCAAGCAAACACACAAGCATGGGTGGTTAGCAACAAATCTCCTTTTTGAGAAAGAAACGTATCTCTTTCAACAAGGCAAATCTGAACTGACTCGACTAGGAATGGGGAAGCTGGCAATTATTAATTTTTGTCCCCGATAAATTTTACAAATTTTACTTGGCTAAATGTGCCAATTGTTCCTTGATATTTTCAAATTAAGCTAAATTAATTAGTAACTAATAAAAAAGTTAAAATAAATTATCACTTAAATATTTTATTTTAATGAAACCGTTAAACATCAAAAACAACAATTTAACCAAAAGATAATTATGTTGACCTCAACTCATAACTCCGAGCCAAATTCTTTAAAATAAAGTTTTAATACAGTAATTGGCTTCTACATTTTTTTTTTAGTGCTAATTTACTTAAAAATATTAGAAAGCAATTTGCACCTTCTGTTGAATTTAGTCCTTTACAATATATTTGATTTGAGAGAAACAAAAAGTAAGAGAACAAAAGGATAAATAAAAAAAATTTTAAAAAAATAAAAATAATAGTTTCCTTTCCCTTCCTTTTAATTCTTTTAATAAATAAATATAAAAATTTCCTATTTTTCCCTCTATTTCTCTTAACTTCTCAAACATACTTTTAAATTTCCATGATTTTGTCATTCCGCCTGACCTAATTGAAACTAAAACAAATGACAGAAACATCAATATCACAAGTTGTAAGATTAGGTAACTGTCTAGAATGCGCCTAATGGATAAAATCTTATCCAAATTTTTGGATTTGACATAGTATAATACGGGTTTAAAGTGACATTGCAAACAGATGTTCAGGTTCACAACTTATTTTGGATGCCGGAAGAAGACAAATGGAAAAGGAGAAAACACAACCAATGTTCTGTGCCGTATTCGTACATCTTCCACGCAATGGTATTCCAGATACACCGTCACCTTCTATATATGCGTCTAATGTCAAAACACACTGCACCTAAATGCTTCCTTCGACCTTCCTATCGCCTAATAACGCCAAATGAAGGTTCTTCGATTAGTCCACAGTCCACACACACACACAAAAAACAAAAAATAACAAAAAGAGCGAGAGATGACAGGCAAATTTAATACAGAAAAAAAGAATGCATCAAGTATATCAGCCCATGCCCCGCAGATGAACTGAGACATTTCTTGGGCCGGGCAAGCACTGTTTTTCCTGGCTATGTCCAATATTGGCCAATTCTTCAATTACAGAGGCCAAGTCAGGATCTTTCTTCCAATAAAACTATACCAGCTCCTCAACCTGAGAGGAAATATTACTAGTAACCATAATGCAATTTATTCTTCTCCAAGTGATATTTGATGTAGCTACAGATAGCAGAGTAAACACACCCCCCATAGCCCTTTGGGAATGGGAGAAGGAACGATGAGTGACATATAGTCATAAACTATCTTTTCTGGTGGTGATCATTCATACCACTTCCAGTAAATGCGCAGGGCAGTCAAAAAGAAGTAAAACTATTCCTTGCACTTCAGACTCAGTATGATTGTGGTACTCTCTCTCAAATTGCAAGTAATTCATTAAAACCAAAACCCTAAGTGGGTTAATATACATAATACGTACTCCCAAGCCAAAATGTTAAGTGAAGGTATATAGATAATTCTCCCAAGCATACCAAGGGCACTAAATCCTTATATACGGTTTAAGAGGGCAACAAGAAACAAGTATCACTAGCTGAATGTCTAGTGTAATGTAGGAGTAACCAAGCTACTTACATCATCAGCTTCTCTTCTCACACCTATTCTATCCTTTTATTGTTGATCCGAGTGTGTTGGGACTTGGGAGTTGGGGTTAAATGAGAACAAATCCAGATGTTTCAGGTTTCAAGCTCATTATAAAAGATATGATAGACCTCCTGCTCATGTTGAGTGCTTATCCAGTTCAATAATTATGAAGTTTTCTTAACCAAATGTTGAGATGGCAAATGGTGCATTTTCACAATCATTAGATTTTCTTGCCTAATTAAGTAGTTGATACTAGAGATGTTAAAGCCATTTTGAAACCAACTAACAAAGAAGCCAAAATTATTGCAGGGTACTGTCACAACAAGGCAAGAGTAACAGATGGACACTAACTAAATTATAGCCACTAATGGGCATCACGACATATTCAAAACGAAATAGCAACCCTGTGTCTCCATAGTGACATTTGAACTCAAGAGTATCAATGCTTTGACCATTGAATGTAAGGTTTAATTAATCCAATGAGACAATTGAAGTTGGATATTTGGTTTTCCTTGTTTAATATTTGTATTTTGATCTTTATTAATATCTGAGATTGTGAGGGATGTGGTTTTGTAGTTAAATTATGGGGAGTACTCCTTATACTCTCTGCATTTAAATAAAATATTTCATTTGCTGATAAAAAAAAAGAAAAAAAAGAAAAATCCAATGAGACTATTAGGATGCTAAAAATAAATATCATTAGTTGTTTGATTTGCATAGGAAAAGAGGGCGAAGCCAATGTAATTTCTGTCAGAACCCACTTCTAAAAACAAACTACGCAAGTGTGCCAAATTTCATGTTACTGTAGTGACAGTGGCGGAGCCAGGGGGTGCGAGGGGGGGCACTCGCCCCCCCTGAAATTTGAAAATCTTGCCAATTAGTATATGAAAAATTATCTAGCCTCCCCTGAACTTTGAAAATTTTAGTATTTTGCCCTCCCTGAAAAAAATTTCTGCCTCCGCCCCTGTGTAGTGGTGATATGCAAAATAAAGACTTCTGACGAATCTTGGTATTTCACAACAAGAGAGAGAGAACTTAAGAACATATTGACAAAATATGTATGCTAATATACAAACACCCTTCAATATGTAAAAGTGCAACTTGACAATTGCAAGACATGCAAATATAGAAACTTAAAGAACACTATTTACCTTTCACTTAGTAAAAATCGAAGAAGAAGATCCTCAAGAAGGCTAGTATAGAAATGGAAGTTCCTCCAAAAAGACATATTTGAAGAACTTTTCTCCTTCTCCTTGGGCTTAGTGATGTGAAGTCACATAGAGTCACCTCCAAAATTGATTCACCATCTAGAAAATATACCTATAAAAATATAATTAGAGAGAGAGAGAACTTAGAAGGCTGTTAAGAATAACAGGACTGCTGCATTCAAACCACTGAAAAGAGATCAAATCAGTCATTTAAACAAACCAAAAAAGCCTCTAAAGCAGCCTGACTCAGATTCTAGAGACAAATTAAATTTTATTGAATGCTCTTGGGTGCAGCGAACTGCCTAAAAGAAAAACCTAAAGATCACAGGCAATATAGCATGGCAATTGTTGTATTGAACATGAAGTCAAACAAAAACACTTATCCCTCAGATAGACCTCGTTCAAGTGTAACTTATTTCTATAATCACCTTAAACTGCAATATTTTCCAACAATAAAACTGTCCAATTTAATGTACATTTCATTTGTAGACCTTTATCTCTTTATAGAGGGAAATTGGTTAAAAAAAACCCCCCTAGCCAGAAAGTCTTCTACCTACAATGCACCAAAAAGCCACAGGAACACACTCATCATCTTACAAATTATGATTATTAAGTTTTCCTAATATAAACAAGTTACCCAGTAGGCAGCTTATGTGTGTGCTTGGTGTGCTATGCAGGCAATTAGGAAATATGCTCCTACAGAGCTCATCTTAACATTAAAGAAAATGGTCTGAATACTTACTGGCAAGCTGTTGAGAAGAGCTAGTGTTAATGATACATGGAAAGTGCATATTAGGCACCTTTCCAGAAATTTTGGAAGATATGCACCGAAAGCAGAATTCCACCGAGGCCAATATGCAGTTAACTGAACTGTGTGCACCATAGATACCACATCACCAATAAAAACAAAAGATCCAACACAGTTCTGTTCTACAATGTCAGAATTATTCATATTTGAATAGGAACTCCTTCTAAGTTGCAGGCATTCTGAAGAATAAGGCCTTGAATATGTAATCTCAACCCAAATTAAACCTGGCAACTGAACTGGACTTAAGCAAGACTCATCCTACAGATATTTAAAGAAAAAACAAAAGGAAGAAAAAGAAGAAGAAATTAGTACCATTGAAAAATATATTGTCATCATTGTTGAAGCAAACAAAAGAAAAGAAAAAAATGGCAAGATTGTTGACATTAAAAGATTTGAAAGTATACCTGGGAGCACATGCAAGTGGTTCCCTTTGTTGTTGCTTTTATCCACCCATCCCCACACTTATCAAGCTTAACAACCTCCTTTGCATTCAAACAGGTTTGACTTCCTAGTCCTATGTTGTTCTGAAGACCATCATGACCAGCCATATCTTTTGGCTTACTTGAATCAGAGCAATCAATACTCTCAAATGCAACAAGTTCATTAGAACAGGTAGATTGATTATAACTGAACATAATCTTCATGCCCTCTTCGAACAATGAATTAGGGACACAGTAGCCCTTTCTGCCACCAAATGCTCCAAAATTTTTTGAAGAAATAGATAAATTTGTAAGCATTTTTCCACCTAGAAGAGCAGTCATATCCCTCCAGTCTTGTTCATCATAGATGTGTATACCATCCAATGACACTATAACATCCCCAAAGGACAAAACACCATATAAAGGTGATGAAGAAGCTACATCCAAAACCTATTCAAAGTAGAAAACAAGAGAAACTTGTTAAGTCTGGATGATGATTATGTGTGCTGTGTTCATGCATGTGTAAAATAAAAGGTTAAAACAAGAATGTTTAGTAAAGTACCAAAGGGCTCTCAGCATGCACATAAACAGGAAACAGGATAAAGGGCAGTAGAAACAAAATCAATCCACAAACTGCACAGAACTGCAAAAAGAAAAAGAAAAGGAAAAAAAAAAAAAAAAATCCAAGGCACATTAGATTATCCAGTGAAAGAAACGGACTAAACATGAAAAGTTTCACACAACTGGAACCAATTATGAGATAGAAATACACTAAATTGCAGACAAGGCAAGTGAAAAACAACATTCTGTTTAGCATCATTTAGTAACTTACCACTGCATTATGCCAAACACCAGCACAATATATGCGGAGAGCAGTGAAGCGAGGTAATGCTTGTAACAAGTCGTAATCCAAAGCAACAAGAGCACCAGGGAACAGGAGTACAATAAAAACAGCAATGTATTCCAACCTAATGCCATCACTGCTACTCCAATCAAAGAAGCCTAGAGTACCAAACATGAGAGTCTATCGTTGTGTATTCTCAAAAATCTCAAGTAAACAAAAAAAGAATCCATTCAGGCAATTTTTCTCAACCTAGGCGACTCGTTGCCTACAATAGGATGATAATCGAGTACAAAAATGAAACGGAGACCTGGCAGCTGCAACAGCGTGACCAAATTCATGGACGGAGACGGAAAGCAAGGTAGAGAAGACGAACAATCCAGCATCAGCCAATGATATCGTTCTCAAACCAGACAGCTGATAGAAGCAAAGGAAAAGCAGATCAAGCTATGAATCAGTATAACATATTAACAAAAAATATATATATCAAATCTGAAATGCTAACCGAGGGGAAAATGCCGAGACTGCCCAGCGTTTTGCTTCCGGAGAACAGATGCCATAAAAGAATCTGGTACATAACGATGAAAATTGGTGAGAAACGGTAGTGTGAATTTGCGATGGAGAAGAAAAAGGGAACGAACATACAAGAGTTGCCAGGAGGAGAGCGGTGAGACTGAAGCCGACGCCGACGGAAAACCAGACTCTGAGAAATGCGGCGTGTTTCCGTCCGAAACGAAAGAGAGGATCGTTGAAGACATAGATTTTGAAGTCATAATAGCAACAGGGAAGCGTTTTGTTAGGCGGAGGAGGAGAAGAGCGGAGAGGAAGGAGAGTATGAGCGTGGCCCCTTCTGTACCTTCTCAGCCGCCTTCCTTCCATCATTACTGACTTCCCGTTTCTGATTGCAAGAAAACTTTCTGATACCAACCAAACGCCGCTTAAAGAAGAGAAAATTCAAGCGGCCCAGTCCAACAAATTTTCTCTTGCGAAACATGGGCCAACTGGACTGGAATTCGGTGGGCCTTTTGGAAACGGAAGTTCCATCGAGATCATCTCATTCCAGAAAAAAATAACGTTGGATTGGATCCGTTGGTGTGGTGTTTATACTCTATAGATTAGGTCAATGGGCCAGCATTCAAAAGAAAACAAATTCATTAAAGCCTGTTTGGTTCCATGTCAATAAATTTCCTAGAGAAAATTGTTAAAGAGATTCAGCATAAAAATTAAAAAAATTGTGAATAAAATTTTTCCTAAAAAATATATTTACGAAATAAAAATTGTGATAAATAAGAAACTTTAAAATTTTTTTATTATACTATTATACTATTTGAAATGTTTATCAGCTAGATTTATAAAAAATTAGGCAAAATAATATTTTAAAATTATATTATTTTAATAAAATATTATAAAAAAAAATTAAAATATCCACATCTCTACTTTAAAAAGAATTAAAATATTTTAATTTTTTAAATAATATTTCATTAAAATAAAATAATTTTAAAATATTTTTTATTTAATTTTTTTAATATAAATCAATACTCAACTTTTAATTTAAATATATAACATTAAAAAAAAAATAAAGGGAAATTTCTCCAAACCAAACAGGCCATACTACTAAGTACGGCTGCCATTTGAGGTAGCGATGGTGAAATAAGTCTGATCCACATGCAGAAACGTTGGCGCTGACACCCTCGCTGTAAATTTTTCCCATTTTAAAAATCTCTGATTCCGGAAATTGGAGAATCTGCTTTGGAACTGGAACACTTCTCACCACTTCACTTCCATAAAGACCCATAAATTTGCTCTTCTAATAGCATGAGTGTCCGGACAATTGACCCCACTAGTTTCACACAGCAACATGATTTTAGTGAAAATTTACACAAAGCCCTGCAGGTGTCCATGAAGAATCCAGATATACTGCTGCTATATGTATCGTCGCCTACTCCACTTCCAAAAATTATATTCTTTGGTGGACTTCCCAATTCCCATTGGAGCAATTGAAGCTATAGAGGCTGCATATGGTGCGGTAGTGCAAATTCTTGATCCCCTAAGGGATGGCTTTAATCTCACGCTCAAACTCAACTTGTCGATATGAAGGTTCAACGAGTTCCTTTTCTAAGGTCATTATGAGCTAGCAAAATGTATATGCTACAACTACTTAGCCTGGGTTGTTGTCAAATATTTTCCCAATTATTTGGTTGTTGTTGGTTCTTGATCAGTTTTAAGTTTGGTGCGAGGGAGACTTCTTGTAGACCAGCAATTCACAGTGTCCATACTCTCAGTTGATGAATTATAATCTCTAGAGTCTAGGGGGGAATATTTGATGCTTTTTTAGAACCCAAGAAGGATTTTGATTCTAAGATGCCCTCATGTTATTACGAGGACCGATCTAGGGATCTGTGTAATATGATTGTTTTGTTTGTTTGGCTCGAAAAAATTGTGCGGTATACAAAAAGAGACTACTTTCCAGTACCCTGCCTAGACTTCTTGTTGCCTGACTCATGACTAAGAGAGAACCAATGGTTTATTTCCTGGATAGAATTTGTGAAAAAGGAAAATGTAGTATCAGTCTTATAATACATTATGACTAAAATGGCTGTGACTGTTGTACAGCATGCAGTAGCTTACTGGCCACCAAATGAGAAAAGTGCTCGGAAACCTAAAATCTGGGTTCTATATCCAGGTTCTCCTTCCCCGAAATTCTCTACCATAAAAAAATAATAATAATAAAGGCTGTGACGGCTAATTTTATTGATGAGCAGGGAATCCATTGTTGTAACGTGCGTATTTCTGTGTGTCGTGTCTAATTTGGATTCTTTTAAAATATAAATTCCTTCTTATTTGCCATTCATCTGACAGCCTCTGTTCTTGACATCGTGCAGATTACAAACATAGTCTTTTGGTGAAGGTTGCATCCATCAGGGAAGTGGTATTGGGTGCCCCTTTAAGGGTAATTTTATAACATCTTGCTTCCAGGAAAGTCGCTCTTGTTTTTGACTAGCTTGTTTCTCTTGTGCATTGGCCAGACGAGTCCTTTTGTCCTTGTTCCAATGGTATCATAAGTAATTTGTCTGTTCTAACGGCGTGAATTATCATTTGCAAACTTTTTACTTCATTTCTTACGTCCATACAATCGTCTCTGATGCAATACTGTTGATTTTAGACCAAATGGTAGTATTGGACTTTTATATATTTATACTTTTAGACCAAATAGTTGTATAATTGTGTCAGACTAGATAGTTTTTGTTTCCATCGTGTTTTCTGTTTTGCATTTCCTCTATCTCAGCATGTGGATTTATTACTTTTGAACTGAGTTATTACATTTAAAGAGATTCTGTTCTTGCAAGTATTCATCCATGTATCATGTATGTAATTTGATTTCTCATGACTCCCTTTTTTTCTTTTAGCTAATTCTCCAAATCTACTTTACGTGCAATCTTGCATTAAAGTTTTATTCCTGTGCCATTTTGAAAAAAGAAGTGCTATCCTGCAATCTGCATGGGAAATCACTTTCTTTTAACTGGTGGAAAATGTCACAGGGGCGTTTCCAATGAGATTCAAGGACTCCACAGATACTGTCTTTGCTACTTCCTTCCTGAAGGTATGATGAGGATAAAATCTTTGATCCATTTACTGATTGACTTTCTTATACCTTGCGGTCATGAATTTCATGTTTGGAATATATAAAATCCCCTATAAAATTTCCTAGTCACTTTTATAACTATAATTTTACGTTACTGTGGAATGGCAATATGCACGATGATTCTGTTCTTCAAGTGCTGAAGCTTTCAAGTAAAACCTTTCTGGTATACATCCTTTACAGCCTTCTTGGACAATTGTATTTTTCTCTTCCTTATTGTTCAGGAATTTGTGTTGTCAGGGCTTACAGGTGGACTTAATAATGCTCCTCGATTGTGGTCTCCTTCTACACCTATGGAACTAAATGGAGCTCCTGAGGACGCATTATCTGCAAATGCAGAATTTGTGAGTTTTGGTAATCCCAAAGACTTTAGTTTCTCACCCTTTTTGAGACAAAAGGGAAAATTTTTCGAGTTCCTTTATCCCTTTTGGTTGCCAATATGGCAACTCATATTTTTTGAGCTGATAACAGTAATATTTCCTTGCCATGTTGAAGGAAAAAAATTGGACCATACCGTGTCGAACTCGTCAACATTTAATGCATATGTGAATGATAATATCATGTTAAGGTAAACCACTCCATATATATTTTAAAAATTGCTCATTGCATATGTTTCACATTTCATGCATATGCAGTTCTTCCATATTTTTTACTAGTATTGTTAAACACTAAAATTAATAAGGCTAATCTGAGTATAATATATAATTACATTAATTGTGATCATGAAATTCAGTTAATACTTGTTCCACTGGTTTTTTAAGTTTCTGGTTACATACCATTATAAAATTTTTCAGTTAATTTAAACATGATTGTTCATCCTGAATGACTTGCAAAAACATGTTTGTCATTGTCCATCATTTTGCATTATGCAGATTGTATGTGGAAAAATATTTTTGTGTATTTTCACCATGAATATATCCTGGACTACAGACTATATCACAGTGCTTAGAGACATGTTGAGATTTGGGTTTTTACCTGGTTCAGCATGCTTTATGGTGGCTCTTCTAATCTCAGTTTGTTCCCTGCATATATTATCTCAGTGCTCAGAGGGATTTATGCATACCCGGATGCAGCAACTTGTGGAGTCTTTAATTCAAGTAGGCTTTGCACAGTCTTCAACAGCCATCCATTCTTTGAGGTTACTTTAATGCTTATAAGAAATCTACCTTATTTTGCAACAGGCTCTGAATCGTGCCAAACCGGATTCAGAGGAATCTAAGAAGACAGCAAATACCAGATCTTTCACAAAGGTTGGTATGTTATGCAAATCCATTCTAAGGATGTTTGATAAGCCACGTTTATGCCCCCTGTATGGTCTTCAATGTAAGATGTTGACTTTAGAACCACAAAGACAACAGCAGTTAATGCCTGACTCCAAGAAGTCATTGGCGACGAACTTCCTTGCGTGTCCATCGGGACTGATTGATACTGGTGCTTGTCTTTTCTTCCTTACATTGAAACAAAATAAGAATCATAGAGTAATGATGGGGGGACGAAATCGGGGACGATTTTGGGGTACGACAAGTTATGCAAGGGTCAAATTAGTAATTACACAACATGCATGAATCCTCCCATCACTTGTCGTCTCCCAAAATCGTTCCCCAATTTCATCCCCTCCATCATTATTCAAGAATCATATTATAGTTTCCTATATGCTATGGACAGAGTTCTTAGTCCTGTTTGACCAAAATGCTTTTGTAAGTTGCTCAATTTTGTCATTTTACACGTGAAATAAATCTTAACAACCACACATCGTTTAGACATGATGTTAACCTCAATACCAGTCCACCACGAGTGGCATCTTCCAAGAAAAGTATACCAATACGCGCCATCATGCTTTGTAGGGCAACCCTCTACCAACTCTCTACTTTCCAGGCAGTTTCGTGCACCTTCAATTGAGGTTTGTTGTCTTTTTCAGTTCTTTTGTCTTCTGAAGGCAAGACCAATTTATTCGTGGCCCAGACAATTTGGCTGGTTGTTCTTAATTCTCACTACTTTCTGCTTTTCATAATGCCCTGACTAGAAAGAAAACACAAAAAGAAAGACTTCAAAGAAAAAAATGCGTGTTAAATGGTTCAACTACAAGGGAAAAGTAGGCGGCTTGTTGAATAAACCTAATCACTTCTTGGTTTCTTAGTCTCATGGTCATCAGTTCCTTGTGGTAAGTTTCAAATTGCATAAACTTTGCCTGAACTGCAGTGTCTCTAGGATGGATGATACAACCATTAATCGTGTGGTCTGATTGTGGAGTTACCTATGTTTTTAATTACATATTTAGGGTTCAATCCCTAATCTTTAAAAAAAGATTGATGATACGACGGGGAAAGATTTGTTTACTCAAATTTTAAGAATTAGTGTAAATTGTTAAAAGAAATAGCATTTTCCATTGATGAGGGAAAACTGCAGAGCAGCTTTGTACAAGGAAGAGCAAGAACATGAACCAAAGAATTATAAATGCCTGAAAATCATTAACAATAAAAGAGCACCAATCAATTACCATTTTGGTGGCACGCTTTATATACAAATTCCAATTCTGAAGGCCGTGGATGCCAAAAACAAACAAAAAATGCAGGCATCCTTGTCTGTTGTTGCTCAAAACTCACTGCTTCAAGGCATCCTATTTGACCTACCAAACAATCAGCCATGTCCTCTCTTCTTCTCTACATAAAATTAATCGGAATCACTATCCATGCTCTCCATTCCTTTCAACCCCCGTCGCCGCTGCTGCACATAAAGCACATCATCAGGTATCATGTTTGATTCACACCCACCTCACATGATCTTCTAAAAATGCATGATGCACAAAAAGATTTTAAGTAGAATTTATATACCCAGTAATTCATTCCAACTATCCTAGACAAAGCCTCCATTAGGTAGGGTATAATATAACATAATGGGGTCCATGAATAGACCAGGCACACCACGTGCTTCCCCCAATAAAACTCAGGAGCTAGATTCATGAAGCAATCTAATCTAACTTGGTTATTTAGTGATGCCTACCTACCTGGTTGTAGAACAGATGAATTTGAATTGTAGATATCTAAGGATGAATTCATTAGTGCAGAAGACTTGTAATAAGAAGGCAAAGAGAAGCCGAGCTACCTTCTTTGCAGATTTCTTCTCTCTAACCTCATATCGGCTCTTTGTCAAATCTGACAACCACATCCCTGGAAAACAATACTGCCAAAAAGCACAATAAATCACATGTCTACCATGTTCCTCTCATAAACAAGGCTTATGAAAAGTAATACCTGCAGGATTTTATCAACTTGCTTTGCTCTTTTCTTTGGTCTCTGTGGCAGCTTGGTTCCTTTCATTGCTAAGAAATCATCTTCCTTCTCCTTCCTTGACAGTGCAACGTAAATCCTAGGCCACTCCATCACTTCAGCCTTCCCCTTTTCTCCACCTACCGAAACAGTTCCAGTTTCTTGTCCTGATTGAACTGGAGCAGAAACAACATGATTGAACCGATCAGCTACACCAACTTGTCCATTTTGTTTCTCATCTTTAGCTGAACCAGAACAAGATTTCTTTCTATCAGTGGTCTCTGGAGGAGGAGACCGTTTTCCTGCCGTAGATCTAGAAACAGATCTACTGCCACCACTGTTTCTTGATGGTGACCCATTTGCAGCAGCTGATCGCTCTTCTAAATTCCTGGGCATGACCAACAAAAGATGTTTGGCTGGAGCTCAATGGGTAAGCAAAAACTGGGTAGTTTTATAACTGTGAAGTGTAGATGAAGTTTTACAGATACCAAACACATGCAAATCAAGATATCAAACCGCAGCCAACAGAAAAGACACGATTTAACACCCACCTAAAGGAAGAAAAGCATATTACTATCTTGGAAAAAAGGAGGATTTAACAAGAAAGAATTTTCAACATCATATAAGGTTCCAATTTCCAAAACAAATACAAAAAGAAGAATAAAAGAAAAAAATGGAACTCAAAGACATCCTATTCCTATCACTTTCAAGATGGAGAGGGTTAGAAAAATCAAAACCAATCTGTCCTAAACAAGTGGCAGAGGACAAGATATTGAAACCACCAAGTTGAGCCAAGCAAAACCAGAAGGCGAAGAAAACCACCAAGGAAAGCATGGACTTCCTTAGACACCCCACAAAGTGAAGGAAGATGAGGGATCATGAATTTTCTACTCCTTTATAGGGTATAAAGGTAAAAATATACTGAAAAAAAAATAAAGAAAGAAAAAAAAGGAAAAAAAACAGTAATCTACCTTCTACAACTGATTTGAGGCTTTTCTTCCTAAAGACAAGATGCAATCCCAAAGCAGTTCTAAGAATCACAAAACAAGATGCAATCACAAAGCTCTAAGGACATGGTGACTGGCAATAAGATATACATGTAATGATGTAAGAAGAAAAACAAAACGACTTCTGATGAAATTTATTAAATGAAACACAAAGAAAATAGCATCCATACATAATCATAGAGTGTCTCAAATTTTGAGAAAAATAAAAAATAAAAAAGAGAATTGTGAATGAACCTGTTGCCAATGAATCCGGGGTT
Source organism: Rubroshorea leprosula (assembly GCA_020521535.1). Taxonomy (NCBI): domain Eukaryota; kingdom Viridiplantae; phylum Streptophyta; class Magnoliopsida; order Malvales; family Dipterocarpaceae; genus Rubroshorea; species Rubroshorea leprosula. The sequence continues at coordinate 281,379 of BPVZ01000197.1, read as the reverse complement.
TTCCTTGCTTGGAAGAGAACCACTTTTAAGATTTGAACTTCGGCTGTTGAGAGGTGCTGGTGGTGGAGGGGGCATGGCAGCATGTATGAGTCTTCTCTGCACCTTATTGCCCATCGTCTGCCTTGCTTGAATGGATGATGACAACGAATCATCAGTCACAACCCGGGTATGGGTATCAGATCTTGAGACTCTTGCCCTTTTCTTTTGACCCCACTGGAGCAGCACGTCGCAACGGTTGGGGCTAGCATCCCCTTTCTGGCTCAGCTGCTGGTTCTTAGGTCCGTCATGGGGTTGGCTTTCAGCTGCCTGTGTCTGTGGAGGAGAATTGGACAAGTTGTTGGTGTGGTCTTGGGTTCTAGATGGGGATCTGAATCTGAATCCCTTAGTTCCTTCAATGACCGTACAAGTGTTGGTGTTATTGAGGCTATCTTTTAGGATGCTTCTTCCGTTTTCAATATTGCCATTGCTACTGTCATCTTCCTTGAGCATTGTTGCTGTTAGTTTCGAGTTGGACTTTTTGGCATTGCTCAGAGGAGGACAATCTGGGTTTACCGTCTGAAATCTGTAAAACAAAAATAGCAGCGCATAAGAATGCAAGTCAAACTCAAATTCATCCAATTAGAAAGAGAATAACACGAAAAGATCGAGACTTGGAAATCAAACAAGAAACCCTAAACACAAAATTGTTGCCTTAATCTCAAAACTTCTTTTCCAACACAAATCATCCACAAGCAACATACCCAGGATGTGATACAGGGTAAGAAAGAGATAAAAATAATTGGAAACTAGATAAATCTATAAGAACAATATTGGATGGAGAAACAAGGAAGAGAGACAGGGCATCTGGGGAAAAAGGAAGTGAAAGAAACAGAAAGCATCTTCATTTTGTACAACAATTCATGGAAAAACAAGGATTTTGGAATTTGGCAATTGAATTGTTCCCCAGAGGAACAATATGAAGAAGATATCAGCTAATCTAAGCAAATCTAAATCAGTCCCAGAAAAGCATATTGAAGGGAAAGTTTAATTTTTCCAAACAAAGAAGGAAAGTTAAAAGTCCAAGTTGAGGGGATGAAGAAAGAGATGAAGTACAAGCATCAAACCTCATCATTATAATGTATGATGGATGAACAACTTCACTTGAATGAGTTTTTGAACAATTGTGTATGAGAAGAAATGATGATCTGAAGGGGCAAGGAGAAAAGACAGAGTGTAATGTGAGGAAGAAGAATGCAGCAGTTAGCAGTGGCCTTTTGGCCCTTCTCTTTCTCAATTCTCATCAGAGGTCTCTGTATTTCTACTTATTTCACACCATGCCTCTCTCTACACCTAATCTAATTTGGAGCAATGTGGACTAAGGTATCCAACTTGGGCTTGCATGCTCGAGTCCAACCCACACCCAATTCCAATGGACTCCTAGGCCCCAGCTTTTCTTTGGGAGGTTGATTATCACATGGGTCCATGTGAATGTTGCTTTGCAAGTGTTGATTCAGTGAAAAACTTTGTAAAAACAAACAAACAAACAAACAAAAAAAAAAAAAATCATTCAAAGACAAGAAAGGGGCTGCTGCAACGGATACTTATTAAATTTTGACATGAGTTTGGTTTGCCACTTAATATTGTAAAATTATAAAATAAGAATTATTAAATGGAAAAATAATCTCACAAGTTTATCTTATCAAATATTTTATATTATGTACTTTAAGATGTATGATATTTTTTTCATTTTCTTTTAAAATTTACAATCAGGATATTTTTATGTTAATTTTTGTATAGTTTGAAACTAATTACCTTAAAAGTAATCTTAAAAGCATAATTTCAAATGGATTTAATGCATTTTTTTTTATATAATAACTTCAAAACTTCAATTTTAAACCTAACTATAAAACAACCAACAAAGTAATTTCTTATTCATTCAAAATTTACTATCAAGATATTTTTAAGTTAACTTTTGTATAGTTTAAAACTAATTACTTTAAAAGTAAGCAAAACGAAAAATGAAAAATGAAAAAATCCTAATATGTTAGAACTTCCTTCAAACCATCAATCTACATAATAAATGACTTGATAGATGTTCTAACATGTCAGGATATCCTAAAAATATAGGAACCCTTAAAAATAATCTTAAAAGTATAATTTTATATTGATTTAATGCATTTTTTTATATAATAGCTTCAAAACTTCAATCTTAAACCTAACTACAAAACTACCAACAAACTGATTTCTCATTCATTCAAACCCACGCGAATCAATATATAACACTATTAATAATGCGTCAACATGATATAATCGTTACATGATAGATCTTCCTTGACAATAAACCATTTCTGCTAGAAATAAGAAATTTACGAACTTTTTTATTGGATGATTTGTGGATGTGATATAGCCTATTGAGAAAGGAGAGAGGGAAGATGAGAATATTCCCATGATGATAGTGGATGGAGCAGCATCATCAAAAATGAAAATGTCAGTGGACTTTGAAAGTCAGTATTCTTGGAGAGAAATGAGTGCCCTTGTAAAGTGAAAACTCTCATATGATATGCATTCTGGACATGGGCTTCCTCTTCCTAGCTATGATTTCTTCCCCTTTTTTTATTTTTTTCTTTATGATCCTCCCTAAATATGGTTCTTCGCTGCAATTTGCAAAGGCTTAGTGCTGAATTTTTTGAAAGCGAGAGAAACAGGGAGAAAAACAAAAGATTAATTAAAGGTTAAAACTCCATTTTGGTCCCTGAACTATTGTATGAACCCCTAATTTGGTCCTTAAACTTAAAACATCCCTAATTTGGTCCTTACTATTTATCATTTTTACTTCAATTTGGTCCTTTCGTTAATTTTTTCATGTTAATTGACAAAAAAAGCACTACGTGGCAAAATTAAATGACATGGCAATTTCCAACTCATCTCACTAAAAAAATTCCCATTTTTTACCCCTTTTTTTTTTCGTTCTTCTTTTTCCTCTTTCCCTTTCTCTTTCCTCTACCATTGTTGGGTTCTTCTCTTTCCTCTCCCCTTTCTCTTTCCTTTAGGTATTGTTTGGATTGGAGGTGTCGGACAGAGAGGGAGGGGAAGGGATGGGGACGGATGGCAAGGGAGGGGGAAGCGAGGGGGGGCTGTCTCCTTCCTCCTGTTTGGGTTTCCAAAGAGGCAGAGGGGGAGGGAGATGGACTGATTCAGACTCCCTCCAACCACCCTCAAATTTGCAGATTTGCAATCCGTCCGATTTTGGGGGTTTGGGAGGGATTTGAGTGGCTATTTAGATTAAGTTAAATGTAATTACAAAATTAACCTTAATTTTTTTATTATATCCTTCTCCATTACAAGTTTAAAGGATAAATTTTTAAATTTAAAATTAATTTAAATCTTTTCCTTCTTTCCCTTCCTTTTACCTTAATTATCCAAACATAAAATAATACAATCCTTCACTTCCCTTCCCCTTCCTCATTTTTATTTATCCAAACAAAATTAACACAAATCATTTCCTTCTATTTTCTTCCCTTCCCTTTCTTTTCCTCCCCCTCCATTTCCTTTTATTTTCCTCCATTCCCCTCCCTTCCCTTCCCTTCCCTTTACTATTTTCTATCCAAACAAGGGCTTACCATTGCTAGGTTTGATTGAACCTAGCGAATTTGCTGGGTTCGATTGAACCCAATGGATTTGCTGAGTTCGATCGAACCCAACGGATTCACTAGGTTCCATACCCAGCTAATCTGCTAGGTTCAATCGATACCTAGCGGATTTGCTAGGTATCTAACCTAGCAGATTTGTTGGGTTCCATACGCAGTAGATCCGCTGGGTTTGATTGATAACTAGCGGACTTGCTGGGTATCCATCCCAGCAGAACTGTTGGGTTCTCCAACCTAGCGGATTCACTAGGTTATTTTGAACCCCGCAGCTACTGGGTTTCAAACCCAGCAGCTGCACTAGGTTCTTCAAACCCAACAGGCCTCGGATGAGGCAATTTGGTTTGGTGATGACGATGAATTTGTTTGATGATGATGATGAATTTGTTTGATGATGATTGTTTGATTTAGAATAAATGAAGAAGATTCGAGAGGGAGGATGCTAAGGAAGAAGATAAGGGCCCTTTGCTGGGTTGTTTTGAACCTAGTAGCTGCTGGGTTTCAAAACCCAGCAACTCCACTGGGTTCGAAAGAACCCAACAAGCCTCAGATGAGGAAATTTGGTTTGATGATGACGATGAATTTTGTTTGATGATGATTATTTAATTTAGAATGAATGAAGAAGATTCAAGAGGGAGGATGTTGAGGAAGAAGATGAAGGCCATCTGTTAGGTTCGAGAACCCAACAGATCTTTTGGGTTTCAAAACCCAACAACTCCACTGGGTTCTTTCGAACCCAACAAGCCTCAGATGAGGCAATTTAGTTTGATGATGATGATGAATTTTGTTTGATGATGATTGTTTGATTTAGAATGAATGAAGAAGATTCGAGAGGGAGGATGTGGAGAAAGAAGATGAGGGCAAAATTGTAAATTTGATGAATTGAATAATTATATTTGTTTGATTAGGTGGCAAAGGTTTTTGGCCATGTCATTTAATGCGTTAAATATTTGGACACGTCATTTTTATTTCGTCAATTAACAAGCCACCTTAGTAAAAATTTAACGGAAGGACCAGGTAAAATGGTAAATAATATGGACCAAATCAAGAATTTTTTAAGTTTAGGGATTAAATCTAAAGTCCATATAATAGTTTAAGGACCAAAATAGAGTTTTAACCTTAATTAAAAGGTGATTGCTTTTCCATTTTTCCACGCAAAATAACAGACAGATATGGTCCCTTGCAACCAA
>BPVZ01000197.1:255237-275335 GCA_020521535.1 Rubroshorea leprosula | reverse complement strand
CTATTTTCTTCCCTTCCCTTTCTTTTCCTCCCCCTCCATTTCCTTTTATTTTCCTCCATTCCCCTCCCTTCCCTTCCCTTCCCTTTACTATTTTCTATCCAAACAAGGGCTTACCATTGCTAGGTTTGATTGAACCTAGCGAATTTGCTGGGTTCGATTGAACCCAATGGATTTGCTGAGTTCGATCGAACCCAACGGATTCACTAGGTTCCATACCCAGCTAATCTGCTAGGTTCAATCGATACCTAGCGGATTTGCTAGGTATCTAACCTAGCAGATTTGTTGGGTTCCATACGCAGTAGATCCGCTGGGTTTGATTGATAACTAGCGGACTTGCTGGGTATCCATCCCAGCAGAACTGTTGGGTTCTCCAACCTAGCGGATTCACTAGGTTATTTTGAACCCCGCAGCTACTGGGTTTCAAACCCAGCAGCTGCACTAGGTTCTTCAAACCCAACAGGCCTCGGATGAGGCAATTTGGTTTGGTGATGACGATGAATTTGTTTGATGATGATGATGAATTTGTTTGATGATGATTGTTTGATTTAGAATAAATGAAGAAGATTCGAGAGGGAGGATGCTAAGGAAGAAGATAAGGGCCCTTTGCTGGGTTGTTTTGAACCTAGTAGCTGCTGGGTTTCAAAACCCAGCAACTCCACTGGGTTCGAAAGAACCCAACAAGCCTCAGATGAGGAAATTTGGTTTGATGATGACGATGAATTTTGTTTGATGATGATTATTTAATTTAGAATGAATGAAGAAGATTCAAGAGGGAGGATGTTGAGGAAGAAGATGAAGGCCATCTGTTAGGTTCGAGAACCCAACAGATCTTTTGGGTTTCAAAACCCAACAACTCCACTGGGTTCTTTCGAACCCAACAAGCCTCAGATGAGGCAATTTAGTTTGATGATGATGATGAATTTTGTTTGATGATGATTGTTTGATTTAGAATGAATGAAGAAGATTCGAGAGGGAGGATGTGGAGAAAGAAGATGAGGGCAAAATTGTAAATTTGATGAATTGAATAATTATATTTGTTTGATTAGGTGGCAAAGGTTTTTGGCCATGTCATTTAATGCGTTAAATATTTGGACACGTCATTTTTATTTCGTCAATTAACAAGCCACCTTAGTAAAAATTTAACGGAAGGACCAGGTAAAATGGTAAATAATATGGACCAAATCAAGAATTTTTTAAGTTTAGGGATTAAATCTAAAGTCCATATAATAGTTTAAGGACCAAAATAGAGTTTTAACCTTAATTAAAAGGTGATTGCTTTTCCATTTTTCCACGCAAAATAACAGACAGATATGGTCCCTTGCAACCAAATATAACAAATTAAAAGAGAGATTTGAAGAACGATCTGCATGCCCCTAAATTGATATTTATATACCATATCACAATCTCCTATGCCTGAGTTGGCCGCCACTCATTATTGCTTTTCTCAATTTTTATTATCATCACTTAATTAAGTTTTACAAAAATATTTTGTATTATTTTTGTATATTATATTTTCAGTATTTGATAATCATATTGAATCCTAATTAATTTGAAATTGAATCACATCAAATCTCATAAGAAAAAAATCTTCCAACGCTTATTTCTCCATTCATAAAACTTGAACTTGAGATTTTACTTAAAGAAAATTGAACTCTTTTCACTTAGAGCAACAGATCATTGATATATTTTGTATTATTTAAACTACACAAAATTAACTATAAAATAAAAATAAATTGTTTAATATAAGTGTAGTATTTAATGATTTTCATTTTGCAGTCCAGAATTATCTTCAACTGAAAAATAATCAAATTTATAAGAAGATATGGAGAGCACCAGAAGGGGAAAGTAAGAAAAGTGCAACCACTAATATTTTGTTTGTCCTTTATTGTCCCACCCAAGGCCCAAACTACCCTTTGCGTTGCTGCTTCTTTACATTTTGACAAGGATTCAACTGTTGAAGATTCAAGTTCTAATTCTGATTCTATAATGCATTTGAAAGCAAAATAATTAAAGGGTAGATTTGTAACTTGGCTTGAAAAAGCAACCAGATTCTAAAATGTTGCTTCCAAAAACGGTCTCTGCCTACACGTCTTTATGAGAAACACTGCTTTTGCTTTTCTTTTGATAAAGCAAAAGATGAAACAAACCAAAATACACTGACTGACCTTGGATGCTGTTTGTTGGTGTGCAACTTTGCCTTTAGTATTCACTAAAGTAACCTTCTCTTTCCCTATCTGTTCATGTATCAAATTAAGCTCAGTTACATTTCGACTTCAATTATTTTTCTTCTACCTTGATAAAAAGGATTGGCTCCTCCAGCACCACAGCTAGGCTTCCAATGGCTTCTTGTGTTGTCAATTTTGTCTTCCTCTCTTCTCTGCTTCTGTTTTTCCACACTGTTTCTTCACAAAATCTGTACCTTAGAAGACAAGCTACAATCCTGGTTTCTCTCAAGCAGGATTTCATATCACCCACTCCTTCACTCAACACCTGGAATGTGTCAAACTACTTGACCCTTTGTTCTTGGACTGGCATCATATGTGATCCCATAAATAGATCAGTAGTTTTCCTTGATATTTCCAATTCTAACATTTCGGGTTCTCTTTCGCCTGTAATTACCCAACTAAGCAGCCTTGTCAATCTTTCTGTGTCGGGGAACAGCTTGGATGGTGAGTTTCCTCAAGAGATTCATAGGCTAACCAAGCTTCAAGTCCTTAACATTTCCAACAACATGTTCAGTGGTGAGATCAAGTGGGATTTCTCTCAGATGACAGAGCTTCAGGTCCTAGATGCATATAACAACAATTTCAATGGCTCGGTCCCGTTAGGCGTCACTCAACTCCTCAAACTGAAGCGCTTGAGTTTTGGCGGGAATTACTTTTCTGGGGAAATTCCAGCTAGCTATGGAAGTTTTGAGCAGCTCAAATATCTGTCTCTCGCCGGGAATGATTTGAGTGGTTCCATACCTGGTGAGCTTGGTAACCTAACAACCCTGGAGGAACTCTACTTGGGCTACTATAATGAGTTTGAAGGTGGGATCCCTGCTGACTTGGGTAAGCTGATCAATCTTGTTCATCTAGACCTTGCAAACTGTGGCTTGAAAGGTCCAATTCCTCCGGAGCTGGGCAATCTGAAGAAACTGGATACACTCTTCCTGCAAACAAATGAGCTTACTGGTTCTATTCCTCCTCAACTTGGAAATATGAGCAGCTTGAAATCGCTTGATCTTTCCAACAATATGCTAACGGGAGATATCCCTCTTGAGCTCTCAGGGCTGCATGAACTAATCCTCTTGAACTTATTCGTTAACAGGTTTCATGGAGAGATACCTGGGTTTATTGCAGAGCTACCCAAGTTGGAAGTCCTGAATCTGTGGCAGAATAACTTCACAGGGTCCACTCCAGAGAAGCTTGGAGCAAACGGCAGACTACTTGAGCTTGATCTTTCAACCAATAAGCTCACTGGTTTAGTCCCCAAGTCTCTTTGCTTCGGAAGAAGGCTGCAAATTCTAATCCTGTTCAACAATTTTCTGTTTGGTCCTCTGCCTGAGGACCTCGGAAAATGTCAGACCCTTTCAAGAGTACGAATGGGGCAGAATTATTTAACAGGATCATTACCAGACGGGTTTCTGCACTTACCAGAGCTCTCACTGATGGAGCTACAGAATAATTATATTAGCGGCAGAATCCCAGAAGACACAGGTAAGGTACCCTCCAAACTTAATGAGCTAAATTTGTCCAACAATCGGTTTTCTGGGTCAATTCCAGCTTCCATTGGAAATTTCTCTAGCTTGCATATTCTTCTGCTAAGTTCAAACAGACTCTCAGGGGAAATTCCACCTGAAATTGGTCGTTTGAATAACGTGCTGAAGTTGGATATGAGTCGAAATAACTTGTCTGGCACCATTCCTTCTGAGTTAGGCAACTGTCTGTCACTAACTTACCTGGATTTGAGCCAAAACCAATTCACAGGTCCAATCCCAGTTCAGATTGCTCAAATTCACATATTGAATTACCTAAATGTTTCTTGGAACCACTTGAACCAAAGCCTCCCAAGGGAAATTGGCTCCATAAAAAGCCTAACTTCTGCTGATTTTTCTCATAATAACCTCTCTGGTTCCATACCTGAATTTGGGCAATATTCGTTCTTTAACTCAACTTCCTTTGTTGGCAACCCTCAGCTCTGTGGAGCATACCTGAATGCATGCAACTATTCATCCACCAGTCCATTAGAATTACATGACCAAAGTGGTGGCAGGTCTCAAGTCCCTGCAAAATTTAAGCTACTTTTTGCTTTGGGACTTCTGTTTTGTTCCTTGGTATTTGCTGTTTTAGCAATCATCAAGACCCGTAAGGGACGAAGACATTCCCATTCGTGGAAGCTTACTGCATTTCAAAAGCTGGAGTTTGGAAGTGTAGATGTTTTGGAGTGTGTCAAGGAAAACAATGTGATAGGGAGAGGTGGAGCTGGCATTGTCTACAGAGGAGTAATGCCTAACGGAGAACAAGTAGCCGTGAAAAAATTGTTAGGCATAAGCAAAGGTTCTTCTCATGATAATGGTCTCTCAGCAGAAATAAGGACCCTAGGGAAGATCAGGCATAGGAATATTGTCCGACTGATCGCATTTTGTTCTAATAAAGAGACTAATTTGCTTGTCTATGAGTACATGCCAAATGGAAGCTTAGGTGAAGTTCTTCATGGGAAGAGAGGTGGATATCTTGGGTGGAAAACAAGGCTGAAGATAGCCATAGAAGCTGCAAAAGGCCTGTGTTACCTGCACCATGACTGTTCTCCTCTAATACTCCACCGAGATGTGAAGTCCAACAACATTTTACTCAACTCTGATTATGAGGCTCATGTAGCAGATTTTGGGCTGGCCAAGTTCTTGCAGGACACTGGAACTTCAGAGTGCATGTCTGCAATTGCTGGCTCTTATGGCTACATTGCTCCAGGTACCCCCTGCACTCTTAATGCTTTTATTTTGAATTTTATTTGGTAATAAACTACCTTTAGTCCTTTCGAATTGTCGAAATCAGTGTTGCTTTTTTAAATCCTTGATTTAAAAATGGTCCTCATGCACTAAACTTTGGACCAAGGGCAAAGCAACTGCAGCACCTAAAGGCTCCACTAAATCTAAAGGCTCCACTAACACATTCACAGCGTGTGAGTTTGTGAAACTTAGCATGTCTCGGAAATCATAAACCCAGCTGCATACTAACCAATGAAAAGCATACTTTTTGACTCAAACAGCATTAACAAATTCTAAACATATATACCCTGCCTTGAGAATCCTGCATGGGATCTAAGCTTCACTTTCTCTACAACCTAGAAAGAGAGTACCTTTTTTTTTTTTCCACATTGATCACTTTAGTTGGGGAAATTATTCATGGAATTTCAGATGCAATGAAGAGACACATTTACCCTTATATCAGAAAAACCAAGAAATGTTGGGGTTGAGTTCCCTTACTAATTTTTCTTCCCTATTTGACAGAGTATGCTTACACCTTGAAAGTTGATCAGAAGAGTGATGTATACAGCTTTGGAGTAGTGCTGTTGGAGCTGATAACGGGGCGGAGGCCAGTTGGTGATTTTGGAGAAGAAGGCTTGGACATTGTTCAGTGGAGCAAGATTCAGACTAAATCCAACAAAGAAGAGGTAGCGAAGATATTGGACAAGAGGCTGTGTGGCATTCCATTAGAAGAAGCAATGCAGGTTTTCTTTGTTGCAATGTTGTGCGTTCAAGAACACAGCGTGGAACGACCTACCATGAGAGATGTCGTGCAAATGCTAGCTCAAGCTACACTAACAGATACGTTTCACATACAATGATCATGTGGGATAAGTTTAGCATTAAGGCCAGCTGTTTGTGTATACAAGGTTTTTTTGGTGCTTCCCTTTTTTTTTCGCCCTTTTTGTTTGTGTAAGAGGGAGAGGTGTCCTTGACGTTTGATAAATAGCAAAGCTTGAAACAGCAGCAAAGTACATGTACTGCTAGTGTATGTCATGGTCATGTTGGCTCCGTTATTATGTCATGATTAACTTGGAATATATGGTATGATGAGATGATGTCAAGTTTCTTTGATCAGCCCATTAAGCACCCTGCAGCACCTCTGAGCACAAAACTCTCTCACATGGCACTGTTCATGCTACACTACACATACATCTTGAAACTTTAGCACCAACACACCAAGACAGAAGTAGACAAAAAAAAAAAAAGAAGAGAAATTGATCTACACATCTTGTATATCAATTGAGATTTATTCCGCAAGGGATTAATGGATATACGGAGTGACGAGACTATTTTATCTCAGTGTGAACTTTGTAACATTCAGCAGGCAACTTCACATCTAAATGCAAGCAAGAAAACACCACCACCACTACATGGTTGCTGCAAGAGTTAATTATGAATTAGGAGTGGCCTTTCTAGACCTCTTCATAGCGTTCTTCGAAACAGAATTAACATTATCTCCTTTTCGTTTGGAGTTGCTCTTGGTGGTGTGGTCATTTATGTTGTTTCCATCCACACCTTCAGAGCTCTTTCCAGATTGTCTTAATTTATTTTGCACAAAAACCTTTAGCCTCCACAAAGTTATCTCACTCTGTGTTGACAAAAAAAGATGGAAAAAGGTTATAACCTACAGCATTACCTGAACGTAAAGAGAGCTGAAAAAGAATGGATGACATTTGAAAAAATAAACTGTAATGTAAGTGGTAACCTGAGCATCTATGTCAAGATCAACCTCTTGTGCTGTTGGTAGGAAGCCTGGGTTGTTCTCAGCAACTATCTCCAATGCCTCACTGAGGTCTTCCGGAGACAATCGGGGAATAGCTGTTCCAAGTTTCTTCTTCTCTTCAGTGGACATTTTGCTACACAGACACATCCAAAATCAACACTCCTTGCAAAGAATGCAATAACCAGCAAAACACAAACACGTGAAAGCATAATGAGAACCAAAACAGTTTCTGGATAGTGGATACAACAATGAGAATCAATTTCTAAAAATGACATGCTTTCAAACTGGAAATGAATCATTTATTTCCATTAAATGCAATTAAGGATCCCACTCCATCATGCTCAAAGCAACAAAAGACGCTTTCACAGAGGTCCCAAATTCATCTCTCTTACCTTCGCTCATCCTTGAAATAGATAAGTGCTACATACAGACATCCAGAAACTAAACCATTAATCTCTGCCTCCGCAATACTACACCCTAATCAATCCATTACAATTCTCATCCTAATCTAAAAGCTTCTATGATAATGGTAAGGTTTCTTTGTCAAGGAAATTAACTGAGGAAAACCAATGTGACATTAGGATATTCATATATAACTTCTAAACACAATTAGGCCAATAAATTTGAATGTGTTGTTGAACAAACCTGCACTGTTGGACAATAGTTTGCCTCAGTTTCTCCAATTGCATATCAACCTCAAAAAGCTGAAAGAATTTGAAATAGCATTATTCATGGATCTCAGATGTGAGACTAACCTTTAATTCACATACCTTTGTCAACTCAAGTTATTTATTTTAAAAATGAAAGAAATTTAAGAACTTGCTTCCATTTGGTATTGTGTTTCAAGGAGGTTCAGATTTTTGACATACTTCGTGACTTAACTCTCTAGCCATGTTGGCATGAACCACCTCTTGTGAAAGCTTCAAATCTATCTGTGCCTTTGCTTCCTCTTCTTCCTGTCTTTTTTCCTGCAAGTAATTAAGGGACCTAATATTGGAGGATATTGAAATTTGAAACAGTAATGCTAATGCAGGATGATTCCAGAGCATCCCACCACTAAACAAAAGACTACTGAACAATGAAAGAGGTACAACATTAATAATAAAATAATGCAGTAATGAGAGTTACCAACAATAAGATGGCGACTTACTTCCTCAGCAACTTTAGGCAAAAGTTGTAGCCACTTCTCTTCAAGTTTTTTTAATAAAGTATCGGCCATTACATGGACATCATTTCTTTCATCATTATATTTCATTGCATTCTTAAAAACCAACCTAACATCAGCATAAATCTCCCGGACATTGTTGTACTCATTACCATCCATCTTATTTTTTATTGTACTGAAGTCCATGGGCTTCTCAATAATCTGAAGTGCACAATGTCATTAAAATATTAGTTGAAAACACATAAAAGGCTAAAACAATCAATGAATAAAATATCAAGAATTAGAAATGGATGTACTTTGAATGGCAGTTTGCCTTTATAGCAGTGGAACATAATTACAAGGTCTAAAGAATTAAGCAATCATCTCTCTATGTTTTTCAGTGAAATGACAAAACAACAAAATTAATTTTTTTCCTAAAGGGAATAAGAATGGCTTCCAGCTATTTATTCGGCAAATTGTATTAAGTTTTTTTAGGATAAGATATAATACAGGATAATAAACCATGCCATTTTAAATACCAAGCCCTTTCAAACTCCATGCATGCCAAGAATATTTCTAGTTCTAGATGCCACGAAGAACAGAAGCCAGTAATGGTTTTAACATAATTCTCTTAAAAAAAGTTTAGAAAAAAAAAAAAATCCCATCTGCATGTAAATAAGTGAGTCATTCAATATGAGAGAGAAAGAGGGCCGCATGGAAAATAACCTTCCAAAACTATTTTTAGAACATACCACGGTTTCCTTTTATAGCTTGCACACCTTGCAGATTAACATGCATGTATGCAAATTCATTACCAAAATAAAATATATATATATATATAAAAAAAACATAGACAATCAGAAAATCTTGAAAGGAGCAATAAGCCTTGCCTCATTATAGTCATGTAACCCAAGACCTTCTACATCAACTGGATGCATAAAAGGATGTGCCCATTCGTGCTGAGTGATCTGACGAGTGATAAGTTAAACAACTAGTTAGCAATTAAATGACAGATAGTTGCCATGTCAAAGTGTTTTATTTGTTTAAGTAAATTGAATACAGTTCCATTTTAAGTCAAGACCAACATCCTTACATGACATAAAATATTTTCAAAGTGGCGCATAAGTTCCTGCATTCTCTTTGAAGCAGCTGCCTCTCTATGCGATGCATCTTGTTGCTGCTTCTCAATGCTACTGACATGTCTCTCCTTGACTCTGTCCTTAATAACAGAACCATGCTTGGGAGTATTCAGTTGCGTATCATTCGTACCTGAGTAGAACTGTTCAATTTCATTGACTCTTGTCTCAAGCTGCAAGGTGAAATAGTGAATAACGTGTCAAGGCAAGGCAGCATGTGACTGTGAACTACAGTAAAAATACTACAAGTTGAACAATTGGGTACCAACTCAATCAACCTTATCAAACTCCTTATTTTCCTAACCTTTGAACTTACGTTATCAACTAAATGATATGATTTTTGATTCACAAAAACAAATGTAGCTTGTAACAAGAAATATCAAAACAATCCCTCATTAGATACATCCTGTCAACATCTTCTTGATTCATCAATTCAAAACAACCCTAAATATCATTTTTGTTTTCTCTCCATGTGATTACGATAATACACTCAAAATCAAACCCCAAACTGGGCAAACTGCCCAGAATATACTAGCAAATATCATAATAAGCATAAAGTTTCAAACTTGATAACTCTTGGTTGAAAAAGCAATTGCAATTATGGTTGCTAAGCCTGACCTTGTTCACTTTACCCAAAATTTCATCAAGGTAACGCCCAAAACCCTCCACTTTCGCAGGCATACCTTGGGCCTTGATTGATCCCGTATTTTCAGCGGCGGGAGTTGAATTGGTCACAGGTTCCATCTTATACAATCGATTTCCGTTCAATTACAGAGACAGAAAGCAATAATTCTCCTTAGAGTAGAACTGTTAAAACGACTGATATTGAAGAAAAGTCACTTAATTGCATGAATTTGGAGATAAGAAAATCTTAAAGCAACAGCCAAATAAAATTACAATGTACCTGCAGCTTTCAAGATATGATCGGAGTCGGAGCACGGGACACGGCTTGCGCGCCGGAGAACAAGATTTGTTCGGACGTGGAGAACAAGGAGTTGAAGAGGGAGGAATAAATGAAAGTAAGATTTTGGGCTCACAGGCTAAGCCCATAAAACGTATTCCGGAAAAGGAATTGAAGGAGGAAATGGAAATAACCCCATGATTAGACCCTTAACTTATTTCTTTTGATAATAATAGACCCATAACTTATTGATAGCCCAAAAAAAGAACCTCAATTTTTTTTTCCTTGAAAATAATAAAATTTTGGCTAACAAACTTAAATAACTTAAAAATAATTTTTTTCTCTTAAAATTAAAAAAATTTAAATTTAAATTGCATAATATGTAAGTGAAATGAATTGAAAAAAAATTAAAAAATATATATATATACATATATACAATAATTACTCGAACTAAACAAGATAAATACATAAGAACTATATTTTAACATTAGGACACGATTACCATCAAGACTTTAAGAATTTTCATTTTTCCCCCCTTGATTGTCACGTTATAGAAGAGATGTTAATGATTAGCAGCTTTCACAAAAATCTCACCAACACATGCTTACGTTATGTGAACTTCAAGTATAGACCTTTTTCAAGTTTTGCATTAATTGAAAATAAGAAGACAATGTTTACATTAATTGGAATTAAGGATAAGTAAGATGAAAAATTGACAATTAGAGTTATCAAAAATTATTTATTTTTAATTAAATTACAAGAGATAATTTTTTGTGATTTAGACAAACATGAGATTCTCAGGCGATCTTTTTTTAGGAGAAGATTTTAAGAAGATACTATGTAAAATTAATTATCGGTTACACTTAATGATTACATAACGTAAAGTAATATTTTTATTTTAGTTTATAACTTTATTTAATGTCACACGCCTTTTTTTTTTTTTGTTTAAATTTCCATTATTTTCAATTAATAAAAATACCATGTTCTTATTTCAAAATGGGAAAGAATTCAGAGTCTCGTATTTAAAGGAAGAAATTGAAATGCACCCAACTTTAGTAAGGAACAAAACCACCCACAACCTGCAAATTACTCTACAACATTTAACCATGAACAATAATATTACCAGATATCACAATGAAGAACACATGAAAGCTTTACAGAGAGATAACAAAAAGAATTAACAACAAATCAAATCTTAATTTGTCGTTTGCTTGGTATATGGAGTAAACTTCAACATTTATGCACACACAAACAGTTCAATTACTTGTTGAAGATGGTGTTTTCAAGCCTTTGGCTCTTTAACCGCTTCCCCTACCGGTGCCGCCACTTCTACCTTCACTTCTTCTTTCTTCTCTTCTTCCACGACTATCTCCTTCTCCTTGCTGCTGCTTTCTTCTGCCTCCGTTGCTGTGGTTTCTGCGGGTGCCTCCACTGCTCTCTCTTCTACTACCACAAAGGTAGAGACCTTTTCCAAGATAAACAACACTGGGGCTGATACCAAGGTTGCTCCATATTGTGATGATGCTTCACTCACTTGTTTCGATCCCGGGAACTCTGTAATGTCATATTAATCAACAGATTTAGAGCTTGCGCATGTTGTTTGAGTAAAACTTTAATGGTTAGGTGTTATAAAAAATTTTAAAAATTAACAAAATTTACTGAACTCAAATGTTTAATGGTAAAAGTTATTCGAAAAATAACGATTAAAAAATTAATCTCAACTTAAAAAATAAAAATAAAAATAACTAGAAGTATTTTAAAAAAACTAATCTACCTCGACTTTAACTTATTTACAGCAAAGAAGTATAATTTTTCGTAAGTATGAAAAAGATATCTTAAGGATTAGATTCTATGTTACCTATTTTAACAAGCTCTTCAAGGAACTTATTAACTGCAGCGGAGTGCTTCTTCAATCCTTCCTTTTTGGGTTCCTTAACTAGGCTCTGTTGATTATATCTTTCACAGTTAAAATCAGATCTTTCAATTTTCAACGATGCATAAGACTTAAAAGGAGAAAGTGAAGCAAATAAAAACCTTGATTTCAGCTGGTGAAGCTTCATAGACTTCAACTACTTTAGGTTGGAGCTCAGTCTTCTTGTCTTCCACTTCCTTATTGATTGCCTCCTAATATAATCAAAACACCAAAAAAATAAAAAATCCACGCATGCATGCAAATTCTTTTCCCCCTCATTAATTGGGAGAACACAAATTAATTTAAAACTATTACATCTAGTTCTATTTAGAGAGTAGTTAGTACCTTGGATTCATCAAAGGACTTGGAAACTTCTGCAGCAGCTGCCGCCTTCTTAGAAGCACCAGTCTCAAAAACCTTCTTGATCTTAGGAAGAACCTTCGATTTCCAATACCCCATGTATAGTAAACCTGTCTCAAGAATTAAAACAATATATGCAATTAAGAGAGTACTTATATATAATTAAATTCTCTATAAATTGTAATTAAGGCGAAGATCAATCGAGCTAGAATGGATAAACAACGATATAACCATACCAAGGAAAAGAAGAAGAAGGGTTGTTGATGTAGTTGGTGATTGCAAACTCTAAGCCCCCAGAAGGAAAGGAACTGTGTTACAGGCGACTGTCACCACAAGTTATTAATGGACATTAAGGTGGAGAGGATGGCAACATCATATAGGCATAGTTGTGACAAGACGACCCTTGTATTTGGGACTAAATTATGGGTGTTTGTAAGGTGATGAAGGGGAAGGTAAGGGGTAGAATAGGGAGACAGGAAGGAATAGCTGGCATTCGGATGTTTATCTGTAAAAATAGAAATACACATATAGACAAGTATGTATGTTTCTCAAACCTGTCACGTGGCTTCGCTGGTACTACAAAAATACACCACACCACACATGGGATGCTTAATTCTAATTTCACTCCATATACGTATGATTGCTGTATTATACAAACCATATTGGTTTTTAATAATAAAATCGGTAAAATCATCTTGACAAATTCAATCCGCTGACTCTAAATTAGGTTCTTAGTGTGTACCAATTTCGTTTTTATGAATTACTAACTCGAGTACATGAGCAAAGATGCCGGGATATGGTGAAGCAGGGAGGTGATATCTGGAACCAGTAAAATTTCATCCTTGAAGGTTTAGACTATGAAACAAAGCCAAGGCTTTTTTTTTTTTTTTTAATTTTTTGTTATTTGATAATTTTATTGTATTTTAATTAATTTAAAATCAAATTATATCAAATTTTGTTAAAATTTATAATATTTAAATTTAAAAATTAAATTTCTTCTACTCATATCAACATACCATTAAATAATATCAAATGTATTAACCGAACAAAATAAAAAACTAGGATTTCAAATTGATTATGATGATTATGGAATAGTACTTGTTGCATTGTCAATCAAGAAAAGGAATATGACGTAGCTTAGGCTTTGAGTACACAACTCAACTGACAAGGACACCTTGTCATATTGATAAGGAAAGCGTAATTATCGCCTTTAATATGACCATTTCCCATTAATTACCCACCAAAGAGTGCTCATTCAATTGTATTATTTTGTTTTTCAGTTTTATAAACAAATGTTATCATTTTCATCACTCTAATTATAAATCTAAACCCCTGCAAAGAAGAAAATTTTGTTTAACATATGAATTGAACAATCCCATACTTCACAATTTGACTGTACCATATTCTAAAACATTATCAATTACATGTACTATAAAACACTAACGATTTAATCAGAGGACCACACCCATCATTAGGGAATCCTTTTACTTTTTCTCTTGCATAGCTTGTGAATCAAAATTGATAGGATATCTCACTAGAATAAACTAATAAATGATGATGAATCATTGCTGGTAGATTAGCTCTGGCATTTTTTTAGGAAGAGAAACTAAAACGCCAGAGGTGCACCCAAAAGACAAACTCCAGCCTAGCAAGGAACTTGAATTTAAATATGTATTGTACCTTTGCAATACAGGGACCACGGTGCCATAAGATTTTGAATTTTGGTTTCAATATTAAAAGTTCAATAGTACCTGATAAGCACGCCATATTCATATGGTTAAGTAGTTATATTACAATCACCTACAAATCAAACAATTGACACTGGTGACTGGCCTGCTTCAGCCACCAACCTAAGACTACTATCTCCAATTTACAGCAACTTAACACTTAAAAATGGAACCTCATACCATTCAATGTCACCTCCTCGCACAACTTTTACTCCTGTGGCAATTGTAACTCGTACTTGAAACAACTTAAAAGCTGGTGAGAACTCATAATCACGGTGGTGGTGGTGGTCCAGCTTGGAAGGAACGTCGACACTAATCTGCAACATAATTAGGAGCAACAGCTAAAATCCTGCTGTCTCTAGCTGCCCGCCCTGCTCCCTCACCCTCTGCTTGCCCACCATCATCTATTACTATTAAGTACCCTTCCCTCCGAATCAACCTCTGCATTAGACAGGTGATTATGCGAAGTTAGTTCTGATAACTATATTTTACTAGGGTGCAGCATTAATGTACGCGAACCAAGATTACACGGTAATAGTTTTACCTCGATAAGTGACTTAATTACTTTAATTTCTTTTTCTGCCTCAGCGATGGAAGTGTAGCTATTTTTCTCATTCTGCCTCGCAATATACCACTGGATCAAGTCGCCCTGTCTCATTCCAGACAACCCCGTCCCTGCAAAGACAAAAGTCTAAACTTGAGGACAATGATCTCAGAGACAGGTAATTAATTGTTTAATCAATTATGCCTGGACATCCTTTGGTAGAGCGTAACTTCAGAATCTACAGTCATCCATCCTAATTTCAGGCTAAGCTAAAACTATCCAAAAATTTTGGAAGTCAAAAGAGTACTAATTCTCATATTTTAACAAGTTACTCAAGCCTATGAAGATAAGTGAGGAATGGCTTTACCTTCTTGCATTACGGTTTCTTCATGCTGTCTAAGGCGTGTGATAAGGGCTTGAGTAACCCTCTGAAAATATTCTTCAGTTACCACGTACTTTTCCTTCTGTTGATTGGCAGAATCTCCCACATTTTCTGCACAATAATTATCCAATTTTACCCTCAACCGAAAACATTCTATGACAGAAGATGCATAAGTACAGCTAACACAATCCTACCAGAAGTTGGTTCTGCTGTCTCGGTTCTTGGCTGAGCTTCATGTTGATTAGAGTTATCATTTCCATCATCAGTGCCATCCTCATTTCCTTCTTGAAACTCTGATAAATCAATCTCACTTGACTCAACACTGCAAGAGTGAAAAAAAAGAAAAAGAAAAGATGAGAATAATGACTTGGGATAAGAGAAAGAAAGAGTGGGTATTCAACGGTTATAATTACTACCGTCTTGCCTTATTATAGATGTCTTGAGCATTGTTCTGGCTAGGCGGACATGACGTCCTTGTACCTACAAGCAAGATATTCTCACTAAAGCGCAGTTGAAATAAAGAGACAGATAAAGTTGATTGCCCAAAAAGAGAACCTGAGTTTCCAAATAACTTCGAGCAATAGACTCAGACAGCCTGATCAATGCCTCGAGCTGTCGAACCGTCATCCTATAAGCAACTCTACCTCCAGGAGTAGTATCACCTCTTCGAAGTGCAACATAAGAGTCTACTAAGACTTTTCTGGCTTCGGAGCTTAGCTGCATTGACACTAGACCCATTAAAAGTTTGCAAAGTCCAATGACAATTAAACTCATCAACCTGAACCATTTTTGTCGATTGAAAGATTAAGCACCAACCTTTGGTTTCAAAGTTTTTGCGTATGCAATATATCGCTTCAGTTGTGCAGTGGTAAATGCAGGAGCAAGTGCATCTTCACGCTTTTGGTGAACTCTCACTATATGGTGAGCAATGTGATAATCAGTTTCTGCATCTGGGTCGTCAATCATTACATATACCAGATCAAACCTTGAAAGAATAGCAGGAGGGAGAGCAACATTATACTGGGGAGGAAGAAACATACAGAAATGATCAGTTCAAAAGAGAGGCAAATCAAGGCACTATTCAAATCATGCTTGAGACTTTAGATGAGCTACAAGAATGTTCCCAGTTTCCAACCTTGAGTGGTTTAGACTTGTCATAGCGACCTCCAGTAGGATTAGCTGCAGCTAAAATTGATGTCCGTGCATTCAGTGTTGCTTGTATTCCTGCTTTAGTAATGCTTATAGTCTGTTGCTCCATGGCTTCATGAATTGCAACCTTCACATGCAAAAAAAATCACATGTCTGCAGTCTTTCATTGCCAGAATCCTAAATCAGCTCCATATAATAAAACTTATCATTACCTGATCTCTAATGTCCATCTTGTCAAATTCATCAATACAGCAAATGCCATTGTCAGCAAGCATCAGAGCACCTGCCTGGAAACAAAGGTTCAAATTTATCAGAGATACCAATATCAATGGTTTCTGTAACTGCCAGCACCATAGCTATGTGCTTCTTCAAACAAATTTAAATTTCCTTATTACTAAAGACTTTTACCAGGTGAAGTAGTCAAAATCCAATTTTAATATACCTTTGCTACAATACATATACTTTCTGTGGTTGAGATGTCATGGTCAGTAATAAAATCTACAATGCCAAAGCACCAATAATGTCATTTCTGATAAATTCCACTCACTTAAAAAACCCCTTGACTACAAGGTAGTTGGGTGGAGTGCAGGAAGCCCTTTCACTTTCCTTCAATGAAGAACCATATTCTCTTAAAGATTTAAAAGGTCTAAGGCCTTTCTTAGTATTTCAGTACACGTAACCTTCAACCTACCTCTGCCATTCTTCTTTCCTATCTGAAGCCAGCTTAAGGCTTAGTTGAACTTGAGCCAAAATTATGGAGCAGTTAGAAATACAATATACTTAACAAAATAACTAATAACAAATTTATCATATCTGTGAAGTTTATGTCGCCTACATGAAAGAAAAAACTGTCAGGGGTAACAACAAATAGTACCTCAATACAAAATTCCCCAGTTTCAGGTTCTTTGGCAACAGTTGCAGTCAACCCAGCAGCAGAGGAGGATTTACCAGATGTGTAAACGGATCTGGGAACAATACCTGATGTGTACCTGTGAGTATGGAGATCAATTTTTTCCTTTTAGTTTTCTGGGTATACCAACCACAATTCCTGCTAAATGTTAAGGGAACAGAAAGGCATACTTGAGGAATTGAGACTTTGCACAACTAGGGTCTCCAACTATACAGACATTGATGTCCCCTCTTAGGTTGATTCCCTCATGAGTAACCTTGTGAACGCCACCTAAGAGCATAAGCAGGATAGCCCGCTTGATGTCTTGGTGACCAAAAATGGTTGGGGCAATGCTATCGACAAGCTTATTGAAAAAATCAGGAGTATTTCTCATCCTTTGAATTTCTTCAAGCTCTTCTTCCTGCCAAATTTGATAAAGTAAGCAGAAGCATTACACCTGTTGGAAGTTTTTGAGATCACCCACACAGCATAATGATAACATAACCAAGCATCAAAGTTCTAGCCAATATCTATGAAACTGGAGAGGCATGCATTAAACAAGGCACAGAATCTATTATTGGCAATGATCAATGTTTTTCTTCCAGTGGCACAACTAATGGGTGGAGCACAGCAAAAACCAACACCAACCTATTCCTTAAAAATAATCACCAAGCAACTCATCACATCTTGAAACAGTAAAAGCCAACAACTGAAACTTGTCAAGTTATATGCTTCCTTTCAGATTGATAGATGACTTCAATACCATGCATAGAAGACATGAAAGGAAAAAAAATGTGAAGGATATTTTACACGGACGAACCCATAATAACAAGATCTTGAAAATTTTATTGCTGCAAGTTATGGGATGATAATCTAAAACATAGAGATTGTCTAACATTAAAGAATTAGGATTACAAATAACTGTAAGTAAATCTCATGAAGGAAGAATCAAAAATAATAAAAGCTGCATTGAGAACAAACCATGAACTGTTGTTGTTCATCTTCATCACCATCTTTCTTTCGGTTTCTGATGTCAGTATTCTTGCTACCATCACAAACCTAACGAACAAGGCATTTCAGAACAATTGGTGTTAAGCAACATCAATTACCAAATAGTATTTAAAGCAATTGCTATCACTATCACTAAGCCAATCAAAGACAAACCTGAACTGAATTGGCAATAAAGGCAATACGATAAGAGAGGTCTCTCACTCCCAATGCTCGAAGGCCTCTCACTCCTTCATTTGCAACACCAGAGCTCTTGCGTTGAGAAGCTTCTCGACGACATTCTGCTCTCTCCCCAGGGGAGGCTAATGCCAATATGTCAGGAATCACAACGACAGTACCAGTGAAGATAACCCTGCAACCATACATAAGAAATGTATAACGAAGGTCTCTGCTAATCATCAGGGAGATGAGAACAACACACAGAAAGCTTACAGAATGACTTAATGTGGAATCAGAAAAATAAATTATCTTACGTGTCCCCAGCCCTAGCCTGCTCAACAATCTCATGGCGGAGAATAACATCCAATGATCTAGGTAAGGAGCCAGCAGGTATCTCTTTGGAAGTCTCCTGCATTCTGACCCTCTGCCAATCAGTAAATTTGCTCTCTTGTCGAAGCAGTGCCCATTTTCTTCTAGTCAAACATAAAGGACTAAGACAAATGGTAGGCTGCAATCACAGAATTGAAACAGAACCCATAAATAAAAATGGCAGTTCTGTGCCTACCTAACACCAGTGTAACTTCTGGGGGAAATTTTTGGAAACAGAAAAATATATATGGATGCCAACCTCAGTATACTTGAATTGCTGTTCAACATTCTTCATGACAGTCCCACATTCCAAGCACTTGAAAGTTCCATACAGAAGCTCCGGCCGCACCTCACTTGTGCGTGTCACTACTCCCGTCACTGATACTAATTTTCCAATTTCTGCTGTAGTCAATTCTCGTAGCCTGTAGACAACAAAAAAAACTTAGTTTTTTCTGGCAGAAACCCCCCAAATTAACAGAGACAGACAGAACAACTGATGTCCAGAAAGAAAGACAAAGCAGAAATGAGTACCTCTTGGTGTAAGGGAGGTTGAAGAAGGCAACATTGATGTCCTTGTTCGGGTTATCGTCGGAAATAAACGTTGGCTTGATCTCCATAACGAACCTCTTGCAGGCCATCTTCAAGGAGGGCTCAAACCTCAAGTACTCGCTGGCAATGGCTTCCTGGAGAGTGTTGTTGAAAAGCATGACGTGCGAGAAATCGATGAACATGGTAGTGGATTCGTTGGTAGTCATCACCTCGATCTCGGAAACATAGTAGGGTTCTCCATCCAACTTGAAGCTGCCGATTGATAAATTAAGGAAATGAAGATGAAAACCAATGATAGACATCCAGAGGGAGGAAAAGAAGCAAACCTTCTGAGGAAATCGACGAATGCGTTCTCCACCGTAACAGCCTTCTTGTCGACAAAAGCCCCTCCATAGCCATCCATTTTCCGGCAGATCTCTTCTCACAGAGACGGTGGATTGATTCGGCGAAGGGAAAAGGAAGTGTCTGCGCGTGGGAAACCCTAGTTTATTTGATTTGGTACTTGCTGGTGGCGGGAAAATAACGAGAGGGTTCCCGCCAAAAGCCCTTCCAAACCAAACAGTAAAGTGGGCCGTTTTCTTGGGCCGAATTAATGCTGGCTGAGTTGAGAAGAATTGATTATGGACCGCATTAAAGGTGAGCCCTTTTCCCACTTGAGCTGGGTAACTGGGTTGGGCAAAGCAAGCATTGGTGCGGGTCGGTACCCGGTATTATGTTAAGTCCGTTATAATAATAATTAATAATAACTTGTGTCTTTATGGTAGAGTATTGAACTTTTTATTCACAACTTTGATGGTCTGAATAGAGTAAAAAAGTGTTAATTATTAATTAAAAAATAAAATTATATAAAGGAATTCAAACAAAATTTGTCCTTAAAAATCATTTTGTAAACTTTTGTTTTTATACAGTTTGCAACTTGAAAGCGAAGGAATTCGAATCTAAATTCTAAAATTGAGAAATGCACTTTATAATCATGCTTAGAGTCCTTAGCCACAAGACCAGGTGCTATTTTTAGAAATTTTTAATTTAACTTGTAAAATAACATTTAAGGAAGGAAATTTTTTTTTTTTACCATTCATCCTGAATATATTACCTTTTTTTTATCTTACTCATATAAGAAAAGATAATTTTTTTT
>BPVZ01000197.1:221703-239435 GCA_020521535.1 Rubroshorea leprosula | reverse complement strand
TGGGCCATCTATTGAGCCACACATCCGCACACTAGTTACTCACTAACACAGTGACACTACCTAAGCAACTCTTTTTAATTTATACTTTTAAGTGGATCAAGTGATTCAGCAAACTTGCTGATAAGAAACATTTTATATATTTTAATCTATTATATTAACCTTGATTTTATTACTATTTATAATAATTATATGTGATTTTCAATAAATTTTATACAGTTTTCATTTTGTGTACAGAAAATAACTTAAATACATAATAATAGGAGTTTTTGAGATTAATTGAATATCTTTTAAAAGTTGAGAGACTGAATTGTAAGAAAAAAGTTGCTTGTCGGAACCTAAATGAATGAATCTTAAGTTATGGGATCAAAGTGCTCATTGATTTGGAGGACCAGATCTGCTGTTTTATCCTTGAAGAAATTACAAAAAGAGACCAGAAATCCGACACGGTTGTAGTGTCGACACATAATTCATAGTGTTAATAACATGCATTAAAGCACGTTCAGCCAAAGTTTCTTGTTTGCTCCCGAGTCCTAATTTTTTTCTAATACGGTTTCATAAGTCACACTTGGGGCTTTTGAGAGGAGACCAAGAGAAAGGCGGGCTAAGAGGACTTCAATAATGAAAAATATCAAAATTTGAGATTTTACATCATCAAATTGATTTTACTTATTTATAAATTTTATTTTATAATGTTAGATATTTTTATATTTATTATGAGATTATTGATTTTTTTTCTTTAATTATAAATTAATTTAGCCATCTAAGGCTACCATGTAGCTTGGTCAATTTAATAAAAAATTTCATAATTTTTATATTTTTAAGATTTATTATTTTATATAGAATATAATATTATTGTTCTTAATATTTTTAATATAGAGTATATATTATTATTTTTAATGGTTTTTAATGATTTGCCACCATTAAAATTGATTTAGAGAATATAATTGAAATTGAGATGAGATTTTATATAATAACTTTTAGTAACATATACTAATATACTATGAATTGAATGAAAGCTAAAGATGGACCAATGTGATTTGTGCAATATTAGTGATAAGTAAACTTAATTTTCTATGTAAATTAGAGAATTTCATAAAATATAATATATCTTTATTTATTTAAATTCATATAGCGGTATATGCAAAGATAAATTTGGTATAACTTGAGAAAATATATCAAATAATACAAGAAATTTTATTGTCATATGAATAATAAATAATATATTAATCTAAATTATATATTGATTAATTATGATGAAATCGAATGCTTTAGAATTTTAATTCTTGGTATTATTTAAAGTCAATATAGTTTTCCTTTAATTGTTTTAGTTAATTACTTTATTCAAATAATTTAATTGTAATTGTTTAAATAAAATTAAAATTAATTAATTTTGGTACTTAATTAGTCAATTGTTTCTTTGAAATGATATTTTATTTTCATTATTATATTACTTAAACTTACTAATATTCTTATTGAAGTGAATTTAGCTTATCACTTGCCAGACACCTTTTTCTTGGGAGAGAAATGGGGCATTTTTCAGAATTTGCTTTCTCTTGGACAAAAGGCCAAAAAGAAAAGAGAACGAAGGAATCCTATAACAAGAAAATGCTGTTGGGAATGTCAACTTACACTCATAAAAAAGCATGAAAAAAGAAAAAGAAAAAGAAAAAAGTGGGAGAGCACATGGGCAAGATCGTTCAAAGATAACCAACATACCAACTTTTGGCATCCAAATGTTGTTTGGATATAAAGTTTAGATCAATAGTTGCAATTCCATATAATTGACATACGAAAATCCTAATCAGTGATTATATGACCAATTCCCTATATATATATATATATGGCTTCTTAATCACTTAGCAAAGGCCACACATTGAATGTGTCTTGGGCAGGTGAGCAAGTGATCATTTGTGAGACCGGCTGCTTGCATCAAGGAATGAATGACAGTAGGACCAACAAACCTAAACCCCCTTCTCACCATGTCTTTGCTTATGAATTCCGATTTGGAGGTCTTGGCTGGGATTTTGTACCATGACTTGTATTGGCTCGCTATAGGCCCATGGTTTACAAAACCCCACAAGTACTTGTCCAGTGACCCAAATGCTTCCTTCACCTCCAGAATTCGGTTAGCATTATCTACTGCACCTCGCACTTGCCTCACATCTATTCCATATTCAGCACTAATTGATGTCATCTTCTTCTCACTGTATTTGGCTACAATTTCTGCATCAAACCCTGAAAAGGCCTCCCTGCATTTATTTCACATATATAGCTTGATTATTTTATTTGATTTCTCCTTTCCGGATTTGAATTTTGAAACCAATTCAGGGTTTTGGACCTACCTAAAAGCTTGGCGTTTCTTCAAGACTGAAGTCCAATCTGATCCAATTTGAGCACCGGTTAGTACAAGCAATTCAAATAGCATCCTGCATATTTGCATCACACAATCAGACTAATTGGTTAGTTAAAAGAAAACCTGTGGACGTAAGTGTAATACAGCTCTAGCTATTCTATTGCCAATTAGTTTTAGCTTAGATACTCGTTGGTATTCGAGTCCAAAAACTCTCAAGTTTAATTTTTGCATTTTTAAGAGAGAGATAGAGAGCTCACTTGTCGTCATGAACAGGAACTCCCCATTCTTCATCATGGTAAGCAACATAGATAGGGTCTGCAGTACAGAATTGAGAATACCATAAACATATGTTAACCTCCAAAAACATCTGACTTATTAATACTGCATTTACATCTCAATTCTTCCATACCTGAGTTATCTGTAATGAAACTGCACCTCTTCTCTCTCACATTAGCTTTACTTTTGGCTGTTGTATCTAGTTCCACCACCATCTTTTCAAGCTTGGCAGACTTCTTTCTACCATAATGTGCAATTCTCATTTTTCTTTCAACTTGCATAATAGCTATTTGTTTCCTCCTGGCTGCTGCAATGCTTCCTGGGAGCTCAATGGAAGCACTTTTTGGTTTTTTAACCACACTTGCCAACTTCACAGTGCTGCATGGTGTGCTGATCTTCTCGGAGCTAGAGCTCAGTTCATTAGGATCCTTTGCCCTCTTAGGTGCCACCGGTCTGAGTGACTTCAGCTTAGGAGAGATTGGAGGTGAAAAAGAAGGCTTAGTCATGCCTTTGGAAACAGGTGAAGTTGGTGGTTTTGCTGATTTATTCTTAAAGTTAGGAACTTGATTGGAAGTGGGTTGAAGGACCGGACGACCAATAATTTCAGCAATAACATTGGTAGGATTAAGCAGCTTAGGCTTTGAGGGACACATTTTGTTGTTTGGACTAGGAGGTGAGGGAAGGACTTAAGGACTGAGGAGGGTTTTGTAAAGGATTTAGGGCATATAAAATGCAGACTAGGGACAGGCTGACAATGCCACCCAACATGTGGTGAGGGGCACCGGCGTACTGCTTTTCCTATTGTGAGCGTTACAATGACAGTGACACCATCCTTGCTGGGCCTGGATTAGAATTATTAAGCAAAGAAAGAAAGTTGTGGTGCCACTGCCAACCTTGTCATGGACCCGGCCTCTTTTCTCCACGCTTAGTTGGTTTAAGAAAATAGAGGAAGTTGTAGAATCACTATCAAAGATTGAAAGCTACATAGTAGAAATCAGTCCCAAGGTTTTCTTGAATTTGTCCAAATAATCAAACTAGTGGTTAAAATCTCCATAACCAGATTTTTTTTTTTTTAATAAAAATCCAACACCTAGGATCAGAGGATTTCCAATTTCACTATACTAGATTTTATTTGGTATCAAGGCTGGAGTTTAGAAAATGGTGTTGTTAATAACAACTACTAGTAAAACAAGATTTGGAAATTTAGTAAGAGATGACAGATAAGGCTCAATCATGAGCATTAAACATTTTTTGCTGCTTTATTGTCCATAAACAGCCTGGTACTTGCCCATTTGTTTCCCATTTAAATGTGATGCTAGATTTGTTAATGATCCTGTAATTGCATATTTAATCCAAATGCACATGCTGAAATCTGTTCCTCAAAAAGCTGACCGGTAAGATCTATCCATGTAATGTTCAATCTACTGATCACCTGTACTTGTTTAAACCTAGGACCTATCCATTTAATGTTCAATCTACTGCTCTAGGTCTTTCAGCTTTCAACCAAATTCTAAACACATAACTTGGACATGAAGTAGATTGTGTTTTGCCCAAAAAGTAAATATGTAATAAAATATATGTTAGTCTTCTTTAGTTGATACTGAACCACAACAAACCATGTGTTTCTCCCAACATATTTGTCCCAATAATCCAAGACAAAGTTCATGCAGAACACATTGCTTTAACATGTGAACCTCTAAAAGTGCTATTGATAGTTAGTCCCTTTTGGGTGTTGATATTGACCATTTATCTGGTAAGATAATAAAACTTGTAACCTTCTCAGAATTTTACAATTCAGGTTATATGAAGAAACATGAATGTCCTACTTCCAAGATAAAGATAATTTGGTCAATGGAGACATGGCGTAGTGGTAAGATAGAGGCCATGAAAACTTGAGATTTCATTCCCTGTAACAATTTGAGGCTTCACACAAATGTTTCCCTAGAATGGGATTAAGTTGCTTCTATGTGGTTTCAATTTATGAATTATGAGGCGGGAATCAATGGGCATTTCTTTTGGCTACTAATGGCCACCTCCCCAACATATTTCTTCATAATTGCATTATTATTGCACAAAACAGAAACTAAAAGGCTGAGATTGTCTCATGCTCTTTGAGATTCAAAAAGTCCACTTGCATCTCAATGATACACATATTGACAATCAAAGATGACAAAACTGTTGACAAATGCCTGTCTGGTGAGCTGTTATAAAACAATCTTAATTACATTGAAAGGACAGGGCTTGCTTTTTAGCCCTTGTCCCTGCCCTACATATGGGAAGGTAATGGACCTTCATGCTGGAATCTATCATTGCCAGCATTCTGTATGACAGAAAAAAAAATCTGTTCAAATAAAAGTAGAGCAATATCAGAAGAGGAATAGAGTAAGAAAGAGACTATTCATATTATATGTTCAGTATTGATTTGGACCCAATAAGCAATAAGTGTTCAATGGACCAGGACCCAGGTGTATGGTCCATCATTATCATCATTTTGTGGGGCAGAAGGCAGAAGCTGAATATTACAAACTTAAGAGTACTTCTGATTCCTTTGTATTAAATGGATTATACAAAGTAACACATATCAGAAGGAGAAACCCTTGCTTAACGTGCTTGTGTCATCATATCCTGAGGTGTGAAGAACTTAATGTTTGAATCTCGAACTCTTCAAGTGTTAATGGTTTCCCATTCATCATTCTTGCTTAGTGATTGTATCCAGGTACCATTGAGAGAATACAAGTCTCCTTAGAAACAAAATAATCAGATAACTTCATAAAGAAAAAAAACTATATCATTTTTGAATGTGACATGAGATACTATTTACAGGAAGTGCATAGCTGAGCCAATGCACAGAAGATTCAACACAGGAGAGGAAAAAAAAAAAACTGAAAGAAAAGTATAAGGTGCTTTGAATGTAATTTCTCCCTGAAAAACACATACAGAAGTATATGTACTAAAGAGAAAGCATGTAAGCTGTTAAATTAGATGAGCAGTATATAAACTAGAGAGCACGGAATAGGAAATAGAAAGAATGGTTAATAAGTATCCACGTTCCTATTAAAGGTTCATGAAGTTAACTTGTATGCATGCAGAGCCGGTCCTCTGGAGCAAGAACTCGTTCACTGGTATTCTATGATTCCACATATGCCCGCACAACATCTACTATAGGAGCACGACATATTGGGCATTTTCCACTACTCCATTGCAATTCTTGGGCACATTTGAGACAGGTGCACATATGCCCGCATCTGAAAGACAATGAAATTCTAACATCAGTATTACCTCTTTTGAAAAATGGAATTCTAAACTCAAAACAAAGACTTATGTACCTGTACAGAAGTGAGTCCACCTGCACTTCATAGCAAATACAACAAGTACGCTTCAAGAGTGCTCTATTTGGTTGATTTTTCCCTTGCCCTCCAACTGTAATAACTATTCAATACTTAACTCATTAAGAAGGTCATTTACTGACTATGAAACATAAATCAATAAGAGGCAAAATTCCCCTCCTCACCTGACTTAACCTCCGGATAAAAGGACTGTTGCAATTTCATCTGCATATCCATGCAGCTCAGAATCGATTTCCTTAGCTCAGCCATCTCACGGTGAAGTAGCTCCATGTTTCCTCTTAAGTCGCATATGAGTTCCATTTCCTGCCAAAGCAGCAAAGTTAATTCACTGAAGAGAACTTTGGGAATATTAAATCTGGAGGAAGAAAATAACATTAGATACTCACCAGTGAAGGCCTATTTGAGGATGACAGTTGACTGCCCTGAAAAGATTGAGCTTGTGATGGCGGACGGCCAGGTGAAGATCTGGATGGAACCCTATCAGAATCATTGCCGGTTTCATTATCATCTTGATAGCCCCATGACATCAATAGAGATGGTGGAGGCAGTATGGATGGTAAGGATTGATCACAATATTCAGTGGCTTCATGAGATTGGTGACTAATTATGCTTCCACCTTCTTGTTCTTGTTCCTCTTCTTCCTCCTCATCCTCGTCCTCTTCCTCGTCCTCATCTTCTTCTTCTTCAACTTCATCTCTCTCTTCTCCTCCTTGACTACCTGAATCATGCAAATGTCTCCTTAAGTAAGACATCACTTGATGTAATCTTTCTTCTCCATCAGGCTCATCTTCTTGACTTTCCCCCTGCTTTGCTTGCATTTCTACACGAGACAACACAAGCCGATCCATTTTGTCTCGGAAATCACTTGAAAGAAAAGTTGACACCCTTCTTCTGTATATCCACAAATTTTAATTAAACTTTAGCTAGTAATTACATACCAAATTAAAAGTTAACAAATAGGAAAAAACAGAGGAAATTAGAACAAAAGCAGGTTTACCTTTCAAGAAGTTGACGTATCTCCTCATCTTCTGAAGTGGTGTTAAGCACCTCCTGATACCATGCTTGCCTGCGATTCTCCCAGTAACTTCTTGGCCTAGTGATATCACTAAACCAGTTATAATTTGCTTGTACTAAATACTGCTGGTAGTAGTCATCCTCGTCTTCTGCCATCTCATTCTCATCCCAATCATTGAAGGATGTTGTTGTCTCCACAATTTCTTGAGAGTCAAGATAGGGATGCTGCTGGTTATCAGCATCTCTTTCTTCAGCCATCTCATTGTTCCAAGCTAGACCATCGGAAGATGCTACTGTTTCTCTTTCTACAGTTGGTTGTGAGACAAGATTGAGATGCTGCTGGCTTGGAGCATCTTGTTCTCTGGCTATCTGATTCTCTTCTTGACCATTCAAGGAAGTTGAGGCTTCTGTTGTTTTTTGGGAGTCAAGATTTGTAGCCTCCAAGCTGGTTGTCTGGAATGCAACATGTAAATGTGGTTTCCTTTGCTCAACAACACATTCTTTTTTATTTTCCACTGAATGCTTTTCTGGAAATTCTGGCAATTTAATTTGATGCCTGGTCGAAGACATTTTTTTAGGATAACTCTCTTCATTTGAAGGGGGCACTGTATGCCTTTTTGGCAATGTTGTCTGATCTCCATCAGGATGACTTTTTTCAGGCAATGGAGCAACAGGAGGCTGCCTTGGCAATGTACTTGGCTGCCCTTCTTCACTAGGTGGGTTGGAAGTGGAAGGAATGTCTGAGCGTAGGGTGCTGTTTACCGTCTCCAGGCGATAGTGTCTTGCAGAGGCTACATGGCTTGGGGCTGTCATGACATGCTCTTTGCTTGTGTTAAATTTCTCCCTGCATTTAATTGAGATTCCTTACGTATGGCACCACATGAAAATGACCATCCATAACTAACGTCCAGTTGAACAAATCAAAAAGGTAAGTATTGAAGATATTTCCTAAACTTTCAACAGATTGAATTGCAAAGGCATTACTTTGAATAATTATACACCCAATAACCAATATAGGCAGAAGGATCACGATGACTCAAAAAAGTAAGCAATATTCCATCCCCTCCATGATTGCAATGTGCCATTTTTTCATTGACATAATCTCATGCATTAGTATTGAATGACTATGATTTAATTACATAAATCCATCTATGGATGACTATGATATAAATCCAAAAACAGTGGTGACGAAGCGAAGACAAAAGTGTCACATTCATACCTAAGTTGCATGATGGTAGACCCCTGTGGTAACTCTTTGGCTTCAGCTCCTGCTGATTTGGGACGGTTTCTATTCTCTTCAGCTCCTGATGAAAGTGAAATTGCCAGGCCACGCTGCAGGCATCTCAACCGGAGCATTGACTGCACTCAGAGATAATGAAATGAATTATAAGCAATTAATTAGTTCCATATACATATCATACATTGATATATAAAGAACTACACTTGGGAATGGTTACCTGAATGCGGCCACGCTGTGGGAATTTGGAGACTGCTTGGCGTTCAGCAAGAGATTCTAGCTCCTTTTGCCTTTCTCGTTCCATATGCATAAGAAAATCATGGAATGCCTGTCTGCCTCTTAGCCGGGGTGAACACAAAACCTGTACAAAGCCTCCCTGCTCTGCTTTCTCCGGTATTCGAATATGCCTGCGCTTCCTAGGTGGTGATTGATCACTCACATTATTACCCTGCTCCTGAACAATGCCATCTTCACTACCATTAATCAATCTTTTGATGATATCTGCAACTCTGACTCTTTCCCTCTCTCCATTTATCAAAGAAGGAGCTTCACTAAGTACCGTTCTATCAGACTGTGATTCCCAATCCGGAAAACTGTCCTCATTGTTACTCTGGATGTCCATTCGTTCGTCTGTAGACTCATATAATTCAGAGTTTTGTGAGGGTTCCATAACAGGGTGTGGGGGTGAGGGTTCCATAACGGGATGTGGGGGTGAATTCTCAAGGGAGCTCAATCCGGAGCTTGTCCTGCTGGTCTGGCACTGGTTCAAGTTCATAGGATTGCCTCCTGACACTGTTCGGTTCAGACGTGCCTCCCATATCTGAACAAGAGATGAAGCACGGGAAGTCTCCGATCGGGTTGGAGATGACGCATTAGAATGAGGTGGCGTAGAAGTCAAGGCAGCAGTTGTATTCGAAGAAAGCAATATCTCAGCCTCCTGTGCTTGTTTCTCAGTGGTGGAAACTATTTCTCGAGCCTGCCTGGCAGCCAATCGATCAATGATACGGGACTGGGACTGCCCAACATGAGCGTCCCTTTGGGTGCTCCTGTTACGATTGTGGGAATTTCGACGGTTGGTGTTTCTGTGACCATTAGCGATCCAGGAATCAATGCAAGCGTTTTGATTCTCGGAATTTTGATCGGAGATAGAAATGCAGGTGTTGAGATGATCCCTGACCAAGTCTTTGAGATTCTTCTCAAAAGCTGCCTGCGCGGCTCTAACGTTACTTTCCCGACAGCGGTCTCGGCGGTTACGGTCCCTGAGAACGGACCCGAAAGGGGAGGAAGCAACAACCTCAATCTGAGAAGAAGCCATTGATTAACGATTCTGAAGGTAAAGGACAAGCAACATCAATGAAGAACAAGGACAGGGAAATGGAAAGCCATCTCCTTGGGAGCAGAATCAAAATGGGGTTGGAAGAGAGATTGCTCAATCGGTCCGATTAAAGCAGAGTTATGGTAGAAAAGGGAAAAATCAAAGGGAGAAAAAGAGAAGAAGCAGAATCGGGGGAGGGAGACGACAATGTTCCACCCGTATTTAGGGTGTTGGATGTTGTTTTGGGTTGGTGGAGGCTGAAACTGAAAAACTGATATGCAGAGGAAACAGAGGGAGAAAATTTTGGTGATTATGAAACAGAGTTTTGGTGGAGAGACGTTAGCATTGAGCCGTTGCTAAAGGGTAGGCGTAGGGTCCATAATTGATGCCAAAAAAAGAGAGATTGTTTTTGGTAGGTGAATATAAAATTGTAGATGTACATGCCATAACCATTTTTATAAAGAGATGTGCATACCATAACAAACATTGAGGTTACCGATTTTCAGATTCACTAGTCAAAAAAAAAAAAAAAGAAGTACAAAATTTATAAATAAATAATTAAATATCCTTAATCAATTAATTCTAAAAGAATTTTTTAAGGTTTTTTAAAAATAATTTCACTAGCATTTTTTCCAGGTCAATATAGAAAACATTTTTTTAAATAAAAATGCATTCATTTTTTTTCTTAATTATATAATGAAAGACAATTATCTTTTATTTTTATCTTACCTCACTTGTATATTATGCGATTCGAACTCATTATTTCTTACTTCCAATGGAATGGAAAGAGATGACTACTGAATTATTTAAATCATTAAGATATATTTTTTTCTTAATCTTGAATTGTAGAAGATAATTTTTAAATTTTTTTTTTTTTACCTACCACACATGCATGTCAAGGATTTGAATTTCAAATTTTTAATTTGCATAAAGATGTTGCCAACTTACATACTAAAGTAAGTATAAACATTTAATAATGATAAATACACTAAATTATAGGATTACTAGACCTTAGGGTGAATTTTACAAATTTTGTCTGTCGTGGATTTGATTAAATGTTTATTCCTTTGTATTAATAATTAATTAAAAATTATATTAAATTATTTTTTTGACAATTATTATATAATTAGAAAGATATTAAAGAAAGGTCAAGTAAAATTTTATAATAAAAAATATGAATAAAATTAATAAGAAATCAAATCTTTTTAAGTTTATATTGTGATCCCTAATATATGTTAGATTTAACTTATTTTTAGTATACATTTTTTTAAAAATTTATTGAGTATTTATTTAATAATTTTAAAGAGAATTTTATTATTATAATAATTTAATATAATTAAAATATTATTTTTTTATGAAAAAATTAAAATAATAATAATAATATTATTATAACATATATATTTTTTTAGTTTAGATAATCAAGGTATTTTAAAATTAACTTTACATATATTTCAAAATAAATTCTTTCTAAATTATCTTTACAATGCACCTCACAAAACTGAAACTTAAACTTTGCCCGTAAAGCCACACTCGATGTGTATTTAATATTGGTGTTACGATAATAACGTAGTAGTACTATTCTTTAAGTGTAAAATTTTTTTCTTTTAACCCATCTTTTATAGATAGATAGTAATTTAAAAATTATTTTATAATCAAAATATAAAGATTTTAAGTTCAATAAATTTGAGGGTAATAAACATTTTTTTATACTAATTTTGATATTTAATAGTCACATTAATATTTGACTAATTTGAAATAAACCCGTATCAAATTTCATAAAAAAAATTTATTTCAGCACTTTCTTTATTCATAAAAAGTTAAACTTAAGATTTTATTTAAATCAAGAAGTCATTAGTAAAATAATAAATGTATTGTTAAACAAAAAAAAAAGGGTTTCAGTTAAAAAAAAAAACCAATGAAAGAGTTTCAGTTAAAAATACATAATTTTTTTTAACATGTTAAAAATACATAATTAATGAAAGAGTAAATCACAAAATGTATAGATATACTCTTAAAAAAAAACATAGATTTTATTTTATTTTTTTTAAAAAGGCATAGGTGATTGACTTCATTGAATTGAAATTTGTTTCTTTTGGTTAAAATTAAACACAATTATGTAATTAGATAATTATGAGATATTATTAAATAAGTATAATATATTATTAAATAAATATACATATAATATGATCAAAAAATTTAATAAAAAAAATTAGTACATTATATTATAAATTTATAATATTTTATATTATTTAAAAAATTTTAAAAAGTAAAATAGTTATTTTTAGTCAGTGGGGTAGGATACACGTGGCAAGATCATGCAGGCACATCTAACCCTCTTAGGCAATCACAGAGAAACAGAAAAGCCTGCGGGTTCTCTCTCTCAGTGGAAAAAGAAGTGGAGCTCGACACATTCCTATTGTGATCGGAAAAGGGGGAAAAGACATGGCACTGAGCGCTACGGTGATCGGAGCTTTGCTGGGACTAGGAACCCAGATGTACTCCAACGCCCTCCGCAAGCTCCCTTACATGCGCCGTACGCACTCTGCATCTCCTATTTCTAAACCCTAACTTTTTTCATTCTTATCTTATTCTTCCTCGCATTGCATTCCGATTGATTTTGTGGCCGCAGATCCGTGGGAGCACTTGCTGGGGATGGGGATTGGTTCCGTCTTCGTCAACCAGCTTGTCAAATGGGATGCTCAGCTCCAGCAAGACCTTGACAAGATGCTCCAGAAGGCCAAGGAAGCCAACGAGCGCCGCTATTTCGGTACTGTTTCAATCGATCACTTTATCATCTAAATCTTTGTTTCCAGAGTTTCAATTTCACGACTTTCTAATTTCTGTCAAATTACTATTACTCTGGAGCTTCAAAAAACAGGAACAAGCTATGAATCTGTATTTATCACTATCTTTAAAGATACTGGTAGCTGGGTGATTTAGTGTATATGCAACCCGCAATTTGTTAAAATTTAATTGATGCATATGCAGCCTGCAATTTAATTAATTCCAAATGTAATAGATTAATACCCTGGATTTGCCTTTAAGACTAGAACAACCTCCACTGGTTTTACAATTTTTGGTTAGGATCCCTCAGGAACTCTAATTTATGCCCCTTTGGAATTGATAACGAGTTTGTGGCTATGTGACTTCGGAATCAGAGAGTAGAACCTTCTGCTTGTAATAATTTCTTGATTGAATTCTAATTGGTAAGATTTATCACTTGAAGGTTATACCTTATTAAGTCCTGTCTGACTTAAAATATATATTACTTTAGGTGCTGTGTTTGTGGACTAGTAAGTCACTTCTCTGTGTTGCGTCGTCATTCTATTTTTTCCTCAAAGACTAGGAGGCTGCTGTTTCAGAAATTTAGGTAGTGAGAGATATTGGGTGAGAGCTGTGAATGAGATAGAATGGAGCTATTACATTTAGAAAGAGGACTTTATAATCGATTCTCTCCTGGCTTCTTGCCACTCTTTGGTAATCCATTTCTTTTAGCTTCATCTTTGCACCCTACAAATCTTGCCAGTCACTGGCATTATGTTGGTGCCCAGAAATGCATTTTCTCATCTCTTCCTCTAATCTGTTTTCTCTTGTCTTTAATTCCCTCTTCTTATTTATGACCCTCGTCCCAATTCTATATATGCGAGAGAATTATCCTACAATCATTTTGCATCATATTTTTATTTATCAAATGTGTTTCAGTTAGTAAAAACGAACATGTAATGGGCTTTGAGTGCTTGACTGTGTGTTCCTTTCTTAGAATGTTCATTTGGACATTTTGTTCCAGTTTGTCATCTTGCCTGTGGAACTGATCCATTGGAGCAACAATGGAGTAAAACCTAATCCAACTAGGTCTTAAGAGGTTCAAGTATTAGCAAATGTGGGGTTGGTGTCCTCTTGGCTCAGTTCCAAAAATAATTGTAATAATAATAAAAGTATTGTACTTTATTTTGATTCTTTTATTCTTCCTAAGCTTATATTATTATCACTGGTGTAAGTCTTAGTGGAGCATACATTGTATGTTATACTGT
This sequence comes from Rubroshorea leprosula, assembly GCA_020521535.1. Lineage (NCBI taxonomy): Eukaryota > Viridiplantae > Streptophyta > Magnoliopsida > Malvales > Dipterocarpaceae > Rubroshorea > Rubroshorea leprosula. Next base: position 225,862 of record BPVZ01000197.1, on the reverse strand, counting down.
TTTCTGATGATTAAACCTTTGCATTCCATAAGGTATGCAGGCATAAGTTTCTCTATTGTTTAATTCTGTTGATTCATTTATAATTGCAGGAAGAAATTGTTATCATATTGCTGATTTATTGGTTGCATTTATAATTATAAATACATAAAACAAGTTTAGGTTGCATGTTCAGGAGGCAATGGCTTTCCTGACATGAACTGATCACCCCATTTCTTATGATAATAAAATTATGTTTAGGACTTTGATAATGTTTTTTGTACAGAGGAGTTATGCCTCCATTACTTGGTTTTGTTGACAATCTAGGTGATGTAGGACAGGTCTTGACCTTTTTCATTAGCTGGTCTGTATTAGTGCTTCTGTCATTGACTTAGTTACCTGCCTGCTTATAGTTATATTAACATATTCTTTCATTTGCAGATGAAGATGAGTAATGCTTTTAGTATCTTCAAACAAGATCTTCCTGCCCTGAGCAAGTCTGCAAATGCTTGATTTTATTTAGTTCTTCCTTGTTTTCAAGGTGATTAACTCTTTTCTCAACGTTTTTCTCTTCTTTTCTTTTTTAAGTTCAATGTAAGTTTTGGCAATTTTAAGACGAATCAACTGGTGCTGTACCTCTTGTAATAATGGGAAAACAATTTAAAGAACTTGCCCAATGTTTTTAAGCAGCCGGCCGTGCATGGATTTTGTTGGATGGTAGTGACATTGATGAAACATGGGTTTGCATATTGATCGGTATGCAGTTTTTGAACTTTAAGATTTACAAATGCAAATTGAAAATTTTATAAAGTTGAATCTGATAAAAACATCACAACTACCTATAATATAATCTCATTCAACTGGACAGAAGATTGGTTGAACAAAAAATCATTTGGTGCTTGGTTCAGCTGAAACTATTTGCCGCAAAGGCCCTTTTCACTTTTTAGATCAATTTTCCAACAGATAATTTCCATACAGGAAAATTTGTCTGAACATGGCAATTTGCGTTAGACCCTTTATTGTCAACCGACTCAACCCAGACTCTAAACCCTTCGAAACTGATAGAAAGGATCATGCATAAGGATCCAAATTCGTCTTGTCAAAATCAACCATCTTATTGTTGACTATGTGAATCAGTTGATCGCAAGCTTCCCGGCTAGATGGTCTCTCTTGTGGGCTAGTTTTTGTGCACTGCAATGCTATTTCCAGCACCTGATATACTGCAGTTTCTTCCCCAGCTAAGAGGGGTTTCATTGCTGGATCTATCAGTTCCTCGCGGGCAGAGCCTTGCATTTCCTTTCGCATCTCCACCCACCTCACCATGTCCATGTCTACTCCAAAGGTTGCGTCGGTTGGCATTTTCCCACTAACAAGCTCCATTAACACAATTCCCATACTGTAAACATCACTCTTCTCTGTTGCCTTCAATGAATATGCATACTCTGCAGTAACAAGCTGAAGTTAGAAACTATCATAAAAACAGATATATGTATACTAAAAAGCTTCAAACGAATAAGTACCAGGTGCGATATAACCATAAGACCCAGCAAACCATAAGCTCGATTCTGTGTTGGAGTCGTAGTTCTCTATCAATGCTTTTGCGAGACCGAAATCCCCTAGATGTGCTTCCATGTTGGTATCCAGCAACACATTGCTTGATTTTATGTCCCTGTGAACGATCTTTGGCACACAATCGTGGTGGAGGTACTCCACCCCTTGAGCTAATCCGACTGCAATCCGTAACCTGGTCTCCCACTCAAGGCTCTTTTTCTTCTTTATATTCACAGGTTCTTGATGCAGCCAATCCCAGACACTTCCATTCTCCATGTACTCATATATCAATAGATTCACCCCTGCTCTTTGGTTGCTACAACAACCCACCAGCTTCACCAGATGCCTGTGCCTTATCTTCCCGAGTGTATTGATTTCTCTCATGAAGCTTCTGTTCGACATAAGATCATCTTTCCATGTAATCTTCTTCACTGCAACTGTTTCTCCTGTTGGCAATTCAGCTTTATAAATTGTACCAGACCCCCCAGAGCCGATGATGAACTCATCACTGAGATTGTTTGTGGCTTCCATTATGTCCCCCCATTTGAATTCTCTCTTGCCTGCTCCTTTTTGGAACAGTAGTCTTCGCTGTGCTTGGGAAGAACTTGAAGAGTAAATGCAGTTCAATTCACTGGCTTTCCTGTAAAACTCTTTCCTCTGTTTCAAGAAGATTACTACCACAAATACCAGAAGAGCAATTACAGCCAAAGTTGAAATTGCGGATATTACCACCACTGATGATTCACTCAGGCCTGACTGTTGCTTACTTGAGAGTTTACAACCAGCAAGAGGGCTTCCACAAAGATCTAAGTTTCCTTCAAATGCTTCAGCAGGCCAACGTGAGAATACTTTGCTTAATTTTCCTTGAAGATTGTTGTAGGAGAGATTAAGCTTGCCCAGGCTGCTCATTTCACCAACTTGAGCAGGGACTTCTCCTACAAGTTGATTGTGAGAAAGATTAAGCGTTTCAAGCATCGACAACGCCCCAATAGAAGGTGGAATTTGGCCTGAGAGATTGTTGTAGCTGAGGTCTAGAATGCTCTGAAGATTCTTTAGTTCCCCAAGTTCCGTAGGTATCTCACCACCGAAGCCGTTTCTGGACAGCTGCAGACTAAGCAAGTTTCTCAGCTTGCCTATGGTAGGAGGGATTGGCCCTGAAAGTTGATTCTGATTCACATTGAGGAAGTTAAGTGATTCCAGCTTACCAATTCCATCAGGGAGAGTACCATTAAGGGAATTGCCATCAAGGAAGAGCTTCAGCAGCTTGGTACAGTTGAAAAGTTGCGGAGGAAGAGCCCCAGAAAACTGATTGGATGAAAGAAAAATTTCTACCAACCGAGGCAAATTACCCAGCCAAGACGGTATTGGTCCCGAAAGAAAGTTATTTTTCATATCTATATAACTCAATTTCTTGCATAGCATAAGCTCAGCTGCTATGGATCCAGTGAGTGAATTGTCTGAGAGGTCTAATAATGTTAGTTCCCGGATTTTCCCAAATGTCCATGGGATTCTTCCAGTAAATTGATTTTGCCCCAGTCTTAGCCTCTCAAGCAAAAGTGAATTTCCCAGCTGGGGAGGAATCTCACCATCAAATGTATTTTTTGTGACATCAAAGGAAAGAAAAGAAGGGTAATCCTAGCAATTAATGGTACCACGAAAGTTGATTTACATTGGACTCCACAAGCCATTAGTGATTAGTGTAGAGTCCACAAACTCAAAATCATAGCTGCTTGAGACGAATTCCATTAGTGAAGATTCTGTAAGTTCACAACCGATCGCCTTCTCCTGATCATGAAGCTTCACCTGGGTCATTGCTTCATTTATTGTGGACTCAGTACCCCAAAAGCACTCATTTTGTCCCACCCCTGTCAATGCTGGCTCATGAAATGGCGTGAAGGACATTGGCATTATTGAATGTGGAATTTGCTCTTTGGTTGTCCAAATGTTATCCGCAAGGTTTGGGTTTTCATATGTTGTGGCTACAACTTCATGGATTGATGACAAAGAACGTGAATTGAGCTGGGTGGTCATAGATCTTGACCAGCCGGTGTAAATGTTGTCCATGATCTGATATGTGTTTAATGAAATGAGGTTATCAGTGTTGGGATCGTCGATCCCCTTTGCAATGAGCTTCTTCTTAATGCAGGAGTTCCAAAAGTTCTTCACCTCATTGTCTGTTCTTCCCGGCAAGTACTTGGCTATCTGAGCCCATCTGTTACCCATAATTCGATGAAGATCCATGATTATATTCTTTTCTTGTGCACTAAAGGGGCCCCTTTTGAGATCAGGTCTTAAATAGTTTATCCACCTCAGTCTGCAGCTCTTACCACACCTCTGCAACCCTGCGATACGTGTTCATTAAGAGGTTGAGGAGCAAATTAAACATATTTAAAGGAATTAAGGAAAATATATATCAAGAATGAGGTATACAAGTACCAGCAAGTTTTGGAACAGAACTCCAAGAACCATGGCCATGATGGGTTCTTATGTATTTGACAAGTTTCTCATCTTCTTCAGGAGACCAGAGGCCTTTCTTTACTTTCTGTTTGTTGCAACACTGATGCCCCATCTCTTATTCCTAACTATATTGTCCACATTAACATTTGGTCTGGGCTGGCTTATATATATATAT
>BPVZ01000197.1:130409-142452 GCA_020521535.1 Rubroshorea leprosula | reverse complement strand
GACTGCCTAAGATGATCAGCTCTGACAAAGTCACCCTCATCTTCTGCATCTAGGATACCAAGGGTAAGATCAATACCATGTCGGATGCATGCATCCTCCTTCCAGAAGAATTCATTCCTCGTTCTCCTTTTAGCACATTTGATTTCTTTCCGTTTCACCTTTGCCTTCTGTTTTTCCAGACACTCTCTTGCGTGATTCAGCTCTGCTCTTTGCCTGGCTACCAATCTTGGCCATTTCAGAGTCACCCTTTTTTTCAGTTTCTAAATTGTTTAAATTGGTAGTGCACAAAAATTAAAAAAAAAAAAAAAAAAAGTTAAGTGAAAATCTTAGTTTAAAAAAAAAGGGCTATTGAAAAAAAAGGTGTGGCTTGAATCTTGCTCAACCAAACATGACCATGAGAAACAGGAAATGTGTTGTTTGCATGAAAAACAGGATTCAAGCCATGATAGGGGAAGAGATCAAACTACCAGAAGCACCTTCTTCTCTATCCCCACCGCCATGATTTCAGCTCTTCGATAAAACAGCAGTGGAAAGAATTCAATTTGCTGCAATCAAGTAGCATTAGATCTTAAATTGCATGTAAAAAGTACCATACTCAAACCCACAAACCACAAGCTTACTCTACCTACAGAGATTACCCTTTGAATACAAAAGAATTGAAACAAATTCAGAACATTCCTGACACATCAAACCAGAATTTCCCATTTACATCATTTTATTAAGGAGAATCAGTAAACGAAACAGTAGAAGGCAACACAGAGCATCTCATCCATGAGCGTGAACTAATATTAAAGAGATAGGAGCAGAACATAAAAACCAATTCAAGAACGTAAAAGAGCTATATGACACTGAAAAGAAAGAAGGAGGAGAAGAATCTCGCACCTGATCCAACAAAGAGAAAAGTCGAGTCGAGCTATGCCTAGTGCAAAGGATACCGCAGTTCTAATTTATAGTTGTGGGAGTGGGAGTGAGGCTTAGGGGATGAAGGCCGCCACCGCGTGGTTGTTGAGAGTGTTACCCGCGCACGCGCGCGGATACTAAAAACCGCGCATCCAAACCACCCCTCGATGGACACTAAAAACCGCGCTAACTCCTCCAAAGTCTTAGTAAATGAGATTAGACATTTTCATATAGACCACAACAAATAGGACACACAAAGATATGGGAGTATCTCATAGTAGTTGGAGAGATAATAATTATAGTTGGAAGAATGTCGCTTTCCTAATATGAAGAGACAAACCCAGAAGTAGAAAAAAACATATGAACTGGAGATGGAACGGCATTACATCATGATTTCAGACATCTCAGTTAGCACCACAAATTAAATTGATTCTCTGCGCCCTTTTACAGACAAAATGTTGGCTACATGGTGGAAGTTGTCATCCCGTCTTTCAAGCACAGCATCAACAATTTAATATAGCTAGTTTCTGGATTAACAACTGGATGCTCTGTTCTCAGTTTCTGTTAGTTAAGCATAAAATTAATGAGGAACATAACAATGTATGGGCAGTTAATAATGGGGATGTGTCCCTACTTGTTCATGGTCGTCTACCATGTTATGACATAAAGAACATTTGCATTTCCTTTGACTTATATTCTTTTCCCACTATACTTTCTCATCCTAATCTCAACTCTGATAGATTATGTTCACATTAATTCCAAATCACGTTACCTACATATACATAATAATAATGCAGATATTGCGAGAAGAGAGTGATATACTACTGAAATCAAGGCCATACAGACTATAATTATAATCTAATACTGCATCAGAGTTATTGCTTCAATTTCACATTGAAAAATTACTACCTTTTTCTGTTTCTTAATCTCCATGACTTCAACTTTCTGCAAAAACACGTACAAGGAACTTGAAGAGTGGGATGGACAGTGAACAAGCAAGGCAAGAAATTACATAAATTCTTGTGGATATACGAAGCATGTTGCAAGGAATTGATTTGAGTGTACAAACCAGAAAAAGGAAAAGAGAAATACATCACATTAGATATTGACTTGAGTAATGGAAACTTATCATGCTAGACTTACATCATGTTTCTTGTCATTGTCATTGATTATTTTCCCAAACAAAGCATCTTCCTGCACTCTGAGCATACCCTATTTTTGTCTGGTTGAGGATATAGTGAACAAGGAACATACCACCATAGGCAATTAATGATGGGGATGAAATCCCTGTTCATGGAAATTGTCACTTATTTTATCACATAAAGCTTCTGTCTTCACTTCCAACTATTTTCTTTTTGCATTGCAATTTCTCAATCTCATCCATAACCATTAGCTCAGTATTTGGATTAATTATGTTTGCAATAACTGCAAATCACAGTACCATACATACAGCAACTCTACTTGTGTATGACAAAATTATAGCCGGACAGACAGTAACTATAATCCAAAGAGCAGACATGCATACATCAGAAGTATTGCTTTCCAGCCTACTCTGTTCCAATCTCTATGACTTTGACGTTTGGAGACAAACATGTATAATACTTTACTTGGCAAGGAGCTTTGACAAGAGACTGAGATTAAAAGATGAGTAATCAAAGAAAAAATCATTTAACATTCACTGGTGCTACAAAGCCCATAGCAAATGAGCGTACAAGTAGGAAATAAAGTCTCCTAGGGAATGTCCTAGTGGTTAAAATCTCGAATCTCCATGTTGGAGATCTTAAGTTCAAATCCTGAGACAGGTGGGGAGGGGCTATATTCTGTCATATAGCCCATCATCCAATGTACAAAAAGAAAAAGTAAGAAATAGAATTAACATGACACACATATGCTAATGGTAGCTCATCCTGCCAATTCTCATGCATGCCTCTTGTCACTGTCACTAATTAATTTCCCAAACAAAGCATCATTCTGCACTCTGAGTACCTTATTTTCAAGTTTCAATTTTACATTCTCCTCTGCTAGCACCATGTTATAATCTAGACTTGCATGACGTCTCAATTAACTATTTTCTAATTTAAGCCTTTCGTTTTCCAGCTGGAGGTCAGGGCATGCCTATAAAGAAAAAATGAATATGTATAAATATTAAATAAAAATAGTAGTGAATCATCAGTCTAAAAGTTTGAATCGTACTTGAGAATTATGCATCAGGTTCACCCTTCAAGCCCATCATATATACTCAAGATTTATGCACCATGCCAATGTTTAGAAAGCAAGTGGACTCAAACAGCATATGAGATCACACCTAAAACCAATTAGACTTTAACAGGCTATCCTATTCGACTGTGCATGTGGGCTAACAAAGAGGCTTTAACAGTAAATAAGAACTCTGATGCCATATTAGAAAAAGCAAGTGGACTCAAACACCATTTGAGCATTATATCCAACCTCAAATCAGTTACCAACCTGGTCTAGATTTCCAGGCTAAGCAAACAGTGTCTACAATCGCTGAAATGAGTTTCTAACTTCAGAAGAATACTCCTGATTTGAAAACTAGATATTTAAACCAATTTGAATTAAGATACATACACAACTTATTAAGTTGCATGATAGGACTTGAAGTTCATACCGAGCTTGCATGTTAAGTGGTAAAATCTCACATCCAAGTACAATAGGAAACATCTGTGACTTAAATACAAATTAGAGGGCTACTTCACATATCATCAATTAGTTTTAGGATGGATGCAAACCTTGTGTTTAAGTCCACATGCACACAATTTTCACATGATATATCTAATTGGTTTTAACTTAAACGCAAGTCTTGTGCTGAAACTCAAATGCCCAATTTGCATGACCTATATTTTAAATGAGACTGAACATACATAAGTATCACAAAAATTAAGAAATAAGGTACTTTCAAGGCGCTTACTAATAGTTCTGAGAGCCTTTGCACAAGGACATTTTGCTTCTTATACTCATCATTCAATATGTCAAGATCACCCTTCAACTGAGCTATCAACTTTGCTTGAGTTTGCAAAGTTCCATTCATCAAATCATGTACACTTTTCAACCTTTCATTCTCTTTCTTCAAATTCTCATTCTCCTCATCAAGTAATTCCATGTCAGTTTTCATTTGCAATTTGTCTAGCTGAAAAGATGAAAGCAAAGATGTCAAATACAGAGTACATATCACAACACCAGACTTGCAGAAAAAAAATTAAATGACAATCAGAATTCCATATAATAGAGATAACACTAACTACCTTTAGGGGTGAAAATGGGGCCTGCAGAGCTGGGGAGTCCCTCTCCATCCCTGTCCCCATGAATGGCAGGGATGGGTATCCACGCGGGGATTTTTGACAGGGGCCCCCATCCCCATTCCCCAACAATTAATATCAAAATATAATTTTTTTACATATAATTAATTAATATTCAATTACAATGAATAAAATTCTGAAAATTCAAGTACAATTAACTAAAATTCTTTAAATGTAAAATTAAACATAAATTGCCCAAATATAAATGATCGATCAACACTCTCTTCTTATGTATTACACATTTATAACCTAAAAATAAATTTTTAAAAAAAGTTATGCCCTTACATTGAAATATAAAATAGATTCTCATACCAAATTAGTCATTAAAAAATACACTTTGAACTTTTCTCTAGTTAATGGGAATTCTTCCCTTTCACAGTTTCACTTTTCTGTTTTCTCCTGGACAGGTGACAGGCAGGCATTCACTGTTTTCTAATAAGGAAATCAAAAATTAATGTGAAGGAAAGAAAGAATTTCCTTTTCTCAATTTCTTGATTTTGCTAAGAAGCTACTACACTTTTCTATGTTATATGTATATGCAAACAAAAACCACAAAGCCACTGATTTTTTCAAGCAAAACACCCATATAATCAAAATTCACCATCTTCGCATAAACATTACAAACCCTACTCAAAATTCCCAATTTTTGATTCCCAATATATCAAACCAAGAGATTACAGCTTAATATATAGAACTGAATTGTGATCTGACAAAACCAAAAATAACCAAACAGTACCAAACTGAGAGCAATGAATTAAGCCTTCAAAAACACAAAAGGTAGCCAGTAATGAAAGCTTCACAGCAACGAAACCAGAGCCCACACCTAATGTTTTTTAAGATCTAAATCTAACCCAAATTTTGCCTTAAAAATTCATTTAACAAAAAATCCAAAAATACAACAAACTCATCAGTAGAATCGTGAACAGATTAAATTACCTGGAAGAGAAAAAGATTAAATTTTTATTGTGTTTCAATCCTTTATTGTGTGTTTCAATCATTTAGTCTCGTAAACATTCACTAATAGAAATGGCTTCGAGTTCGATAAGAGCAGTCCAGATGGATTCGGCAGCAGCAGTGTAGTCTGGTAGCAGTCCACTCCAGCAGCAGTATGTAGTCCGGCTCCGGCAGCAGCTCCAGCAGATCAGTAGCGGCAATGGAGGGATTTAGGGTTACAGGGTTGGGAGAACGGCAAAAATGAAAGGTGAGAGAGTCTGAATTCTGAAAGTGAGATTTTGAGAAACTAGAAGTGAGAAAGATTGAAAGAATGGGTGTTGAGCAGCTGAGCTGAGTCTGAGATTCTTGAGTGCCGACGGCAGCAAGGGGAAGGAAAGGTTAGAGTGATGAGATGAGTGAGGTTAGGGTTGACTACGGATGGGTTGAGTTAATTTTGATGGGTTAAATTAAGTAGAATTGAGTTAAACTTAATTTTTATTAGATTGAGTTTAATTTTAAAATATATATTATATATTGATAGAATATATTGAATTAAATATAATATAAAATTAATTAAAATATATATTTTTTAAAATTTTTTATGAGAATGGAGATTTCATGGCCCGCATGGTGGGAAAATTTTTCTATAAAATTCGACGAGAAAAAATATCCCAGTCCTCACCCTACATGAAGAAATATTTTTTCCCGCCCGCATCCCCGATGGAATCCCCACGGCTCCACGAATTGGGCTAATTGCCACCCTTAACTACCCTCAATCGTTCTTGGTATCTTTTGTCATTTAGCCTTTTCCTGAGAGCCTTGGCCTGTTCACTAGTAGTTATGAGTGAATTGGGCACTGAATCAAAAGTTAACCACTCATCCCATAAGTATCTGCAAAAGGTTCATAATGTAATCTGTTCCAATATCTTCAAATGAAAGAAATTAAAAATAGAAGTGGGGAGAGGACTCCGTTTTCTTTAATTTCCTTCCCCTCCATCATTTGTCCAAATAAGAAAGTGTGCTCCCTCTTTTTCACTCTCGTCTCATTTCCTTTTAATTTTCTCAATCCAAACAGAATGTAAATGAGATCTTTTTTTGAACAAATTACAATTATACTGACCATACTAAGGGAGGATTGGGAAAAGGATCAAGTTGAACATTCAACCCGGAGTGGTGTTCCCACTAATTCAGCCAAGTGGCGAACCACTTGGCCCAAGTGTGCGGAACATCTTTAAATGGGATTTAGTGTTTATAATTGCCGAGATTATGATCCGTATAGTTAATTGCTTGTTCCAACATGGTATTCTTAGTTTGTCTCTCCTCATTTAGAAATTTCTTCCATGCTTTAGAGTTTTAGGGGTGTTTTTCATGGTAATTTCTGGGCTAATCATAAGTCTCTTATAATTATAGTATTTTGGGAGGATGGAAGTGTATCTTCTGAGAAAGGATTCTGAGGTTACCATGACTATGAGTACCATGGATGTTGTTGTTCCCTTACTCTCAGCTTATCTTACAGTAATGGAATTTAAGAATGGAAAGTTTATGGCAGTTGTTAGGAATACTAATATGCTTGATGATGGTTTGCTAAAGTATGGTTTATTCAAGGATGACGATAGTTTGGATAAGGGTTTTAGTGGTTTTGGAGTTCAGAGGATATATCCGAAAATAGTTTGTTTTGTTCCTCTATATTCTCTTGTTTTTGTGTCATCTTTTACTAAAAATCGAAAGTATGTTGTTGTGTGTCAAAAGTGGAAATTTACAATATATATATATATATATGTTCAGTTCTTGTTGATGTCTGTGTGGCTAGTTTTAATTGGGAAGCTATTAGGTTGGCTACTTTTTCGTGTGAAACTCTGGGGAGTAATCTACCCTAAGTCATGGCTTGGAGGGTTTTTCTGTTGTAGCAGGCAGAACTTCTTCACTTCAGGGCTGGACGCTTTGGGGATTGCTGTTATGGAGTTCATACTTTTAAGGAAGTAGCTTGGCCTTTGCCTTCCAAGGCTGCAGTGATAGTTGCAAGCTGTTTCCAAGGTGCTCATGTGATGTGGATTAGAATTTTAATGCAGCAATCCCTAATTGATTTCCTGGACTATACTTGCTGTGTTCTTCTATGTTATGTGTATGGTGATGAGGCAAAAACCAACTTTTAGTCTCTTACTTTACAAAATTGGTAGATTTTAGCCCTTCATCTTATAAAGTTAGTAAGTTTTAACCCTCACTTTATATTATGACATTTTTAACCCATCACCTATACGAATTTATGAAAATAACTCTCACCTAATATTAGGTTATAACATTATATTTGTTCTGTTAGCTGACTATTAACATCCATTAGCATTTCGTTATAGAAAACATGAAATTTAAATTCAATTTTATTTGCTAATTCTATTAACGAAATATTAACAGTCAGCTAATAGAACTAACAATCAGCTAATAAAACTGATAGTCAACTAATAGAACTAATAGAACTAACAGAACATTATAACATGATATTAAGTGAGAGTTATTTTTTTTAATTCATATAAATAAGGGGCTAAAAGTATCATAATAAGGTGATGAGCTAAAACTTATTAATTTTGTAAGATAAGGGGTTAAAAGTTAAAACCTACTAACTTTGCAAGGTAAAAGACTAAAAATGTCATATTATAAAGTTAAGGGTTAAAATCTATTAATTTTATAAAGTAAGGAGCTAAAAGTTAGTTTTAACCCAGTGATGAGGTGCAAATGCTTCTGGATAGCTACTGTGGAGAAGAAGATGTGCAACTCCGGAAGGTTACGAGAGGCCCCATCTTCTTGATTGGGCTGCAGCGGTGTTACCAGCTATTTCTATTTTGTCTTTATTTGCTCATCTATTCGGTTGCTCATCTATTCCGTTTCATGTTTATTAGAAGAAACTATGTGGGATGTAATGCTTTCTGTTATGCAATTTAATATATGATAGTTTTCGATAGCTAAAAATGGAAAAAAGAAGCAAACAAAATGTCTAACCGTGAGGACTCAAATACCACAGAAGGTGGAAAACGAAAAGTAAGGAGGATCTTGAGTGATTAGTAATTTTTAATTTTGAACATTCTCTTGCTATAGTAAAAAAAAAAAAAAAAAGCTTCAATGAAAGACACTTCCGAGGGGAATGTAAGTTTGGATTTGAGGGGCCACCCTTCCCAGATCCACATCCGATAAGAAACCCTGTTTTCCGAAATCATGATCCATGAGCACCGACTCGTAGAGAGCCTCCGTTTGAATGTCGCAAATGAGTTGTATTTATGGAAGGGAAAACCAGGTGGAGAAGAGCGATGCAGAACGATTGATCTTCATTGGATCGACGAAGGTAGTCAACATCGGGCATTTTACTTTAAAATCGTGCGAGGACTTGTATATGGCGAGAGAAATAGAGGCGCGCGACCCGACAATCTTGATGAGGATGGCCTAACGATTCACTATTTGCAAACACCGCTTTCACGAAGATGGAAGCCAGGGTAAAGTAAGAAAAAGAAGAGACAAGTCTCATGAAGCACAATTGGCAGAGGCGAAAGCGATGATGGAAGAGATGGAATCAATGCTTAACCAACTGAAGGGAGGAGTTTATGCTATGAGGAACTGGATGCAGATAACTTAATATTGTATTGCTATACTGAACCTACCATTGTTGAGTTGCTTCAACTGGCTTTGTGCAGTGAATAATCTGTTGTGTGTTCCAATAGTCTTTATTCATGTGAGTGCTGGCCATGTTTGTTTGATGTTGGGGATTAGTGGCAATAAAGAATGGAAGACATGAGCTTATTTTGGCCATGCATACCAGGTGTTTGATCAGATGCTTGTGTGGGGATGTGGGTTCTGCAGTATGTGCAGAGGTTGTACAGAGTAGGACTGATCCCTTACATATTTTCAGATTGATGATCTTTGTATTTGCAATGCATGTTAAAGAGTTGTACCATCTTAAATGAAGTATTATCATTGTCAATCAACAAAATTAGTGTCTGCAGCTACTCTGAGAATACCCTATTTTTGTCTGGTTGATGATAAAGCGAACAAGGAACATATCACTATAGGCAATTAATGATGGGGATAAAGTCCTTGTTCATGGCAATCGTCACTAATTTTATCACATAAAGCTTCTGTCTTCACTGCCAACTATTTTCTTTTTGTATTGTAATTTATCAAATCTCATCCATAACCATTAACTCAGTATTTAGATTAATTATGTTAGCAATAAGTGCAAATCACAGCAACGCTACTTGTGTATGACAAAATTATAGCCAGCCAGACAGTAACTATAATCCAAAGGGCAAACTTGCATACATCGGAAGTATTGCTTTCCAGCCTACTCTGTTTTCTAATCTCTATGACTTTTGACGTTTGGAGACAAACATGTACAATGCTTGGCAAGGAGCTTTGACAAGAGAGTGAGATCAAAAGATGAGTAATAAAAAAAAAAAAAAATCATATGACATTCAGTGGTGCTACGAAGCCCTTAGCAAATGAGAATACAAGTAAGAAATAAAGTTCCCTAGGGAATGTCCCAATGGTTAAGAATTCGAATCTCCATGTTAGAGATCTTAAGTTCAAATCTTGGAACAAGTGGGAGAGGCTATCCCCTATCATATAACTTATTATCCGACGTACGAAAAAAAAAAAAAAGTAAGAAACAAAATTAACATGACACATATACTAGTGGTAGCTCATCCTGCCAATTCTCATGCAAGCTTCTTGTCACTGTCACTGATTAATTTCCCACACAAAGCATCATTCTGCACTTTGAGTACCTTATTTTCAAGTTTTAATTTTACATTCTCCTCTGCAATCCCCATGCTATAATCCAGACTTGCATTATATCTCAATTGACCATTTTCTAATTTAAGCCTTTCATTTTCCAGCTGGAGGTCAGGGCAGGATGCCTATAAAGAAAGAATGAATACGTATAAATATTAAATAAAAACAGCAGCCAATCATCAGTCTAAAAGTCTGACTCATACTAGAGAATTATGCATCAGGTTCACCCTTCAAGCCCATCATATTCGAGATTTATGCATCATGTCAATGGTTAGAAAGCAAGTGGACTAGGACAGCATATCAGATCAAACCTAAAACCAATTAAACTTTGACACACTTTCCTATTGGACCATGCACATGGGCTAACAAAGAGGCTTTAACAGGAAATAAGGACTCTGATGCCATACTAGAAAAAGCGAGTGGACTCAAACACCATTTGAGCATTATATCCAGCCTAAAATCAATTATCAGCCTGGTCTAGATTTCCTGGTTAAGCAAACAGTGTCTACAATAGCTGAAAGAATACTCCTGACTTGAAAACTAGATATTTAAACCAATTTAACTTAAGAAACACACATGACCTATATTTTAAATGAGATTGAATATACATAAGTATCACAAAAATTAAGAAATATAAGGTGCTTTCAAAAAGAAAAGGGAGGCGGCTTACTAATAGTTCTGAGAGTCTTTGCACAAGGACGTTTTGCTTCTTATACTCGTCATTCAATTTGTCAAGATCACTTTTCAACTGATCTATCAATTTTGCTCGAGCTTGCAAAGTTTCATTCATCGAAACATGTTCATGTTGCAACCTTTCATTCTCTTTCTTCACATTCTCATTCTCAGCATAAAGTGAATACATGTTGCTTTTCATTTGCAATTTGTCTTCCTGAAAACATAAAAGCAAAGGTGTCAAATACAGAGTACAAATCACAGCACCAGACATGCAGACAAAAATTAAATGACAATCAGAATTCAAAATAAAAGAGATAGCAGCACTACCTTCAACCTTGCTCTGTATCTTTTGTCATTTAGCCTTTTCCTCAAAGCCCTTTCTGCATCCCTATTAGTTCCACCTAGGTGGCCACTTTGCTGTCTGCTAAGCTCTCTCGTGGCACCCGCCACTGATTCCAAGATTTCATCCCACGCTGCAAAAAGTTCACAAGTTCATAATACAAATGAAATCATCAATAGGAGATCCACAAAATTAGTATTTCTCACTCAAATTAAGCTATTTCTTAGCTCGCAATTCATTCATTTCCTTTTCTTCTTTTCGGTGTGCCTTAGCTTCAAGTGATCATTCCAGAACTACATTTAGCACTAACGAAGAACAAATACGGGCAACGGATTTAGGCATGAAAAATTGCATCATTAAAGAAGAAACAAACAAAATGTCTAAATTACAAAAGCATATGGGAAAGACCACAACATCATTTAGCGTGTGGACTGGAATACCATCAAAGGTGGAGTAGCCACATTAACAAATTGACTATAGGGACGAGCGATCTTGTGCATCTCACGACGAGCTGCTGCATTCAAGGAAATGAATTTCCTTGAGCGATCTTAATCGTCAATTTTAAGATTCTCTTTGCTAAAATAAACTTCAAGGGAAGACACTAACAGATGAAAGGCAAGTTGGGACTTGCGGGAGCGGCCTTGCTCCCCTCTTCGTCTGCTAAGAAATTCGGTTTTCCAAAGCCATCCATGAGCACTGACTCACAGAGGGCCACTGAGATCTCGAAACTTTTGAAGGGAGAAACCAGGTGGAGAAGAACGACGCAGAACGATTGACCTTCACTGAACTTAGAAAGGTACTCAATATCGGGAGGTTGACTTAAAGCCGTGTGAAGGCTTGCGAAAGAGATAGAGGCGCGCGATACAAATTGTGAGAATCGCGCGGTACGACACCTGGCAGTCTGATGGTCTCGATCGATCCATCCTTTTCCATTATTAAATCAAGATGGTGGGGACAAGCCAGGACCCACACATGGGACAATGGTTTTCGCCGATCATGGTAGGATTGCTACGAAATGTCGTGGCTGTGATAATAGATGTGATTGTATTGAATTATATTATATTATATTTATGATTAAAAATTATTTTAATATTTAATTATTTAT
>BPVZ01000197.1:89520-100155 GCA_020521535.1 Rubroshorea leprosula | reverse complement strand
AGGTTGGAGGCGAAGATGGAGGAGCTGCAGTCAGAAATGGAGGCCATTAACGAGGAACAATCAATATTAAGACAAGGACAAAGGGAAATGAAACAACACTTCGAAAAGATTAAAGCGGAGTGTGCACAGCTGAGACAGGAGACCAGCCTCCTTCTCCAGCAAAATCTAGGCTCCCAGCTTCGCCTTCTTGCCGGTAAACGTGGTTCTATCTAAATAACATCTTGCAAATTAATTACAGGACATGGCTTTAGCTTGCCATGTGTGTGTACTGTTTGTGAATTAATAATAATCAGTAAGTGTGTGACCCACTTTTGTATTTCTACTATGGGAGACCTGCTTTCCATGGATAAATAAAAAAATCATGCGTTTCTATATGAATTACAGAGAAAAAAAATTGTTATAATCCATCAAATTATTTGGTGGCCTAAAAATTTAATTTAATTTGTTGAAATAATATCAACTTTTCTCCTTCTCTTCTCTGCATTTTGCTTAAAGTAAACAGACTTTTTGCTTATAAGGGAGGTGAAGGAGATTGAGTTAGGTGAGTCGGTTCAAAACCATAAAAAATGGATCAATTTTTTATCTGATATATGATTATCCTTTGAGATATCGAACCAAATTAACTTCAAGATTCGATTTGGTTACCTAAATAATTCCATTTAATTTATCGTTTCAGTTTCAGGTAATACAACATATTGATCAAACACTAGCACAATTTCTAGAGAAATTCATTGAAATTTAATCAACAAATTCTCATGCATGCTTCTTGTCACTGTCACAGATTAATTTCCCACACAAAGCATCATTCTCACTCTGAGTACCTTGTTTTCAAGTTTTAATTTTACATTCTCCTCTGCAAGCACCATGTTATAATCTAGACTTGCATGACGTCTCAATTGACTATTTTCTAATTTAAGCCTTTCGTTTTCCAGCTGGAGGTCAGGGCATGCCTATAAAGAAAAAATGAATATGTGTAAATAGTAAATAAAAACAGTGGCGAATCATGTTCTAAAAATTTAAATCATACTTTAGATCTATGCATCAGGTTCACTCTCCAGGCCCATCATTTATACTCAAGATTTATGCATCATGCCAATGGTTAGAAAAAGCAAGCGGACTTGAACAGCATTTGAGATCACACCTAAAACCCATTAGACTATAACACGCTTTCCTATTCGACCGTGCACGTGGGCTAAGGAAGAGGCTTTAACAGTAAATAAGGACTCTGATGCCGCATTAGAAAAAGCAATTGGACACAAACACCATTTGAACATTATATCCAACCTCAAATCGGTTACCAACCTGGTCTAGATTTCCAGGTTAAGCAAACAGTGTCTACAATAGCTGAAATGAGTTTCTAACTTTAGAAGAATACTACTGATTTGAAAACTAGATATTTAAACAAATTTGAATTAGGATACAAACGGCTTATTAAACTACGTGACAAAACTTGAAGTTAATACCGAATTTCATATTAAGTGATAAAATTTCACATTTAAGTATAATAAAAAATATATGTGACTTAAACATAACATGATGTGCAACTCCACAAGGTTACGAGACCCCATCTTCTTGATTGTGCTGCGGCGGTGTTACCAGCTATTTCTATTTTGTCGTTATTTACTCATCTATTCCGTTTCATGTTTGTTAGAAGAACCTATGTGAGATGCAATGCTTTCTGTTATGTAGTTTAATATTTGAGAGTTTTTAATGGCCAAAAAAAGGAAAAAGGAATCAAATAAAATGCCTAACTATGAGGACTGGAATACAACATAAGGTGGAGAACGAAAACCAAGGAGGCTCTTGAGTGATAGTAATTTTTAATTTTGAACATTCTCTTTACTTAAAAATGGAAAAAGAAAAACTTCAATGAAAGACACTTACGAGGGGAATGGAAGTTTGGATTTGAGGGGACCGCCTTTCCCAGATCCACATCTGATAAGAAACCCTGTTTTCCGAAATCATGATCGATGAGCACTGACTCGTAGAGAGCCCCGATGGAGTGTCGCAAATGAGTTGTATTTATGGAGGGGAAAACCAGGTGGAGAAGAGCGATGCAGAACGATTGATCTCCATTCGATTGACAAAGTGGGTCAACATCGGGCGTTTTACTTTAAAATCTTGCGAAGACTTGTGTCTGGCGAGAGAAATAGAGGCGCGCGACCCGACAATCTTGATGACGATGGCCAATCGATTCACTATTTTCAAACACCGCTCTCAAGAAGATGGAAGCCAAGGTAAAGGAAGAAAAAGAAGAGACAAATCTCATGAAGAACAATCTGGCAGAGACAAAAGCGATGATGGAAGAGATGGAGTCAATGCTTAACCAACTGAAGGGAGGAGTTTATGCTATGAGGAACTGGATGCAGATAACTTAATATTGTATTGCTATACTGAAACTACCATTGTTGAGTTGCTTCAACTGGCTTTGTGCAGTGCATAATCTGTTGTGTGTCGCAATAGTCTTTATTCATGTGAGTGCTGGCCATGTTTCTTTGATGTTGGGGATTGGTGGCAATAAAGAATGGAAGGCTGGAGCTTATTTTGGCCATGCATACCAGGTGTTTGATCAAATGCTTGTGTGGGGATGTAGGTTCTGCAATATGTGCAGAGGTTGAACAGAGCAGGAGTGATCCCATATATATTTTCAGATTGATGATCTTTGTATTTGCAATGCATGTTAGACTTGTACCATCTTAAATAAAGAATTATCATTGTCAATAAAAAAAATTAGTGTCTATAGCTACTCTATAAAGTTTGCATTTCTCAATGCCTGAGTTACCTTCCTCATTAGACAGCATGCATCACAATCTCAAAATTTTTCACACTCTTCCACCAAAAATATTATATCGATGATAATGAATTCAATGGAGCCAACGCAATATTCAATGGCAAGCAATCAGAACAGAGAATGAATCCTATGGATGTTATGTAAACCCTCTATAGCAATAGCAGACACTTTCGGGGGATTGAAGAATAACAATACATCATTGGAAGCACTACTCAATTGGGTTGAGTAGTTCTTCAAGGGAGTAAAAAAGAGACATGTTACTAGCAGCAAAGTAGGATGGTATTTGATATTGATTGTAATAAGAAGAAAAGGACCACATTATATGTTGACCTCAGGTACAGCATCAGAAGATACCTGAATTCATTTCAGAACACCTAGAGGACATCATTTGCCCAATCCAACCTTGTAAATGTTGACTTAATCTTTTATATCCGAGAAATTAAGGGAAGTGAATTCAATACTTTGCGGCAAATGGTTAAAGAAATAACAGAGCAATTATGCTTTCAGCATCCATCTTAGAATCAATCTAGCTTCACTTTATCTAGGGAGAGGATATTCTAAATAAGTCAGTTACTCGTTTGGCAATAACAGCACGAGGCACAGATAACCAAAAAGCAAACAGTCATCTTTATTTGTAGAGGAAGTAGCAAACATAGACAACAAGGATCCACATAAACTGACTTGAAACAGAGAATTAGAACATAGAAATCAAACATTGCCATTATATTACATAACACACAAAGTTGGTAGGAAACAACATATGCAGGATGACTGTTTGGCCCAAGTTTCAGTTGAGTGCACCATTCAAGAAATTTTGTGTTTCTTCCATGTGCTTGGCCACCAACTCACTAGCAAGTAAAAAAGAGAAAGATATGTCTCACTTGCTGATCCAAAAAGGAAATTTAATATATGAAACGCATAAATATAAGAACTTGAAATTGTTTTAATGAACCCAACCTCCTAGACTGCCTAAGATGATCAGCTCTGACAAAGTCACCCTCATCTTCTGCATCTAGGATACCAAGGGTAAGATCAATACCATGTCGGATGCATGCATCTTCCTTCCAGAAGAATTCATTCCTTTTTCTCCTTTTAGCACATTTGATTTCTTTCCGTTTCACCCTTGCCTTCTGTTTCTCCAGACACTCTCTTGCGCAATTCAGTTCTGCTCTTAGCCTGGTTACCAATCTTGGCCATTTCAGAGTCACCCTTTTTTTCAGTTTCTAAATTGTTTAAATTGGTTAGGTACACAAATAAAAAAACGTTAAGTGAAAATCTTAGTTAAAAAAAAAAAAAAAAGGCTATTGAAAAAAAAGATGTGGCTTGAATCTTGCTCAACCAAACATGACCAAGAGAAACAGGAAATGTGTTGTTTGCATGAAAAACAGGATTCAAGCCATGATAGGGGAAGAAAGGAAACTACCAGAAACACCTTCCTTTCTGTTCCCACCGCCATGATTTCAGCTCTTCAATAAAAACAGCAGTGGAAAGAAATCAATTTGCTGCAATTAAGTAGCATTGGATCTTAAATTGCATGTAAAAAGTACTCTACTCAAACCCACAGACCACAAGCTTACTCTACCTGCAGAGATTACCCTTTGAATACAGAAGAATTGAAACAAATTCAGAAAATTTCTGACATATCAAATCAGAATTTCCCACTTACATCATTTTATTGGGTAAAGGAGAATCAGTAAACGAACAATAGAAGGCAAAACAGGGTATCTCATCCATGAGCATGAACCAATATTAAAAAGATAGGAGCAGAACATAAAAACCAATTCAAGAAAATAAAACAGCTATATCACACTGAAAAGAAAGGAGGAGGAGAATCTCGCACCTGATCCAACAAAGAGAAAAGTCGAGTCGAGCTATTCCTAGTGCAAAGGATGCCGTAGTTCTAATTTATAGTTGTGGAAGTGGAAGTGAGGCTTGGAGGATGAAAGCCGTCACCGCGTGATTGTTGAGAGTGTTACCCGCGCACGCGCGCGGATACTAAAAAACGCGCATCCAAAACGCCCTCCGATGGACTCTAAAAACCGCGCTAACTCCTACAAAGTCTTAGTAAATGGGATTGGACATTTCCATATAGACCACAACAAATAGGACATAAACAAAGATATGGGAGTATCTCATGGTAGTTGGAGAGAAATTAATTTTAGCTACCGAGTGAGATGTCGCTTTCCTAATACGAAGAGACAAACCCAGAAGTAGAGGAAAACATATGAACAGGAGATGGAACTACATTACATCATGATTTCAGACATCTCAGTTAGCACTACAAATTAAATTGATTCTCTGAAAAAGTGTTTCGTCCTTTTACAGACAAAATGTTGGCTACATATAGAAGTTGTCATCCCGTCTTTCAAACACGGCATCAACAATTTAAGATAGCTAGTTTCTGGATTAACAACTGGCTGCTCTGTTCTCAGTTTCTGTTAGTTAAGCATAAAACTAATGAGGGAACATAACAGTGTATAGACAGTTAATAATGGGGATGTGTCCCAACTTGTTCATGGTTGTCTACCATGTTATGACATAAAGAACATTTGCATTTCCTTTGACTTATATTCTTTTCCCACTATACTTTCTCATCCTAATCTCTACTCTGATAGATTATGTTCACATTATTTCCAAATCACGTTACCTACAGATACATAATAATAATTCAAATATTGCTAGAAGAGAGCAATATACTACTGAAATTAAGGCCATACAGACTATAATTATAATCTAATACTGCGTCAGAGCTATTGCTTCAATTTCATATTGAAAAAATACTACCTCTTTCGGTTTCTTAATCTCCATGACTTCAACTTTCTGCTAAAAACATGTACAAGGAACTTGAGGAGTGGGATGAGACAATGAATAAGCAAGGCAAGAAATTGCATAAATTCTTGTGGATAGACAAAGCGTGTTGCAAGGAATTTATTTGAGTGTATAAACCAGAAAAAGGAAAAGAGAAATACATCACATGAGACATCGACTTGAGTAATGGAAACTTACCATGCTAGACTTACACCATGCCTCTTGTCATTGTCATTGATTATTTTCCCAAACAAAGCATCTTCACGCACTCTGAGCATTCCTTATTGTTGTCTGGTTGAGGATAAAGTGAACAAGAAGCATACCAGAATAGGGAATTAACGATGGGGATGAAGTCCTTGTTCATGGCAATTGCCACTCATTTTATCACATAAAGCTTCTGCCTTCACTTCAACCATTTTCTTTTTGCATTGCAATTTCTCAATCTCATCCATAACCATTAGCTCAGTATTTAGATTAGTTATATTTGCAATAACTGCAAATCACAGTACCATACATACACCAACTCTACTTGTGTATGACAAAATTATAGCCAGACAGACAGTAACTATAATCCAAAGCGCAAACATGCATACATCAGAAGTATAGCTTTCCAGCCTACTCTGTTCTAATCTCTATGACTTTGACGTTTGGAGACAAACATGTATTAGACTTTACTTGGCAAGGAGCTTTGACAAGAAACTGAGATCAAAAGATGAGTAATCAAAGAAAAAATCATATAACATTCAGTGGTGCTCCAAAGCCCATAGCAAATGAGCGTACAAGTATGAAATAAAGTCCCCAAAGGAATGTCCCAGTGATTAAAATCTTGAATCTTCATGTTGAAGATCTTAAGTTCAAATCTTGGGACAAGTGAAGAAGGACTATCTCGTCATATAACCCGTCATATAACCCATCATCCAACGTACAAAAAAAAAAGAAGTAAGAAATAAAATTAACATGACACACATATACTAATGGTAGCTCATCCTGCCTATTCTGATGCATGCTTCTTGTCACTATCACTGATTAATTTCCCACACAAAGCATCATTCTGCACTCTGAGTACCTTATTTTCAAGTTTTAATTTTACATTCTCCTCTGCAAGCACCATGTTATAATCTAGACTTGCATAACGTCTCAATTGACTATTTTCTAATTTCAGCCTTTCGTTTTCCAGCTGGAGGTCGGGGCATGCCTATAAAGAAAAAATGAAAATGTATAAATATTAAATAAAAACAGTAGCGAATCATCAATCTAAAAGTTTGAATCATACTTGAGAGTTATGCATCAGGTTCACTCTTCAAACCCATCATATATACTCAAGATTTATGCACCATGCCAATGTTTGGAAAGCAAGTGGACTTGAACAGCATAAGAGATCAAACCTAAAACCAATTAGACTTTAACATGCTTTCCTATTCGACCGTGCACGTGGGCTAACAAAGAGGCTTTAACAGTAAATGAGGACTCTGATGCCATATTAGAAAAAGCAAGTGGAGTCAAACACCATTTGAGCATTATATCCAACCTCAAATCAATTACCAACCTGGTCTAGATTTCCAGGTTAAGCAAACAGTGTCTACAATAGCTGAAATGAGTTTCTAACTTTAAAAGAATACTCCTGATTTGAAAACTAGATACTTAAACCAATTTGAATTAAGATACACGCATGATTTACTAGGTTGCATGATAGGACTTGAAGTTCATATCATGCTTACGTGTTAAATGGTAAAATCTCACATCCAAGTATGATAAAAAACATGTGTGACTTAAATACGAAGAGGGCTATTTCACCTATTGTCAATTAGTTTTAGCTTGGATGTAAGTCATGTGTTTACGCCCACATGCACACAATTTTCACATGATATATCTAATTGGTTTTAACTTAAACGCAAGCCTTGTCTTGAAACTCAAATACCCAATTTACATGACCAATATTTTAAATGAGACTGAATATACATAGGTATCACAAAATTAAGAAATAAGGTACTTTCAAGGCGCTTACTAATAGTTCTGACAGTCTTTGCACAAGGACATTTTGCTTCTTATACTCGTCATTCAATTTGTCAAGATCACCCTTCAACCGATCTATCAATTCTGCTTGCATTTGCAAAGTTCCATTCATCGAATCATGCACACGTTTCAACCTTTCATTCTCTTTCTTCAAATTCTCATTCTCCTCATCAAGTGATTCCATGTCGGTTTTCATTCTCATTTTGTCTAACTGAAAAGATGAAAGCAAAGATGTCAAATACAGAGTACATATCACAGCACCAGAAATGCAGACAAAAATTAAATGACAATCAGAATTCCATATAATAGAGATAGCACTAACTACCTTCAATTTTTCTCTGTATTTTCTGTCATTTAGCCTTTTCTTGAAAGCCTTGACGTCACTAGTAGTTATGGTTGAATTCGACACTGAATCAAAAGTTAAGCACTCATCCCACAAAGGAGCTGCAAAAAGTTCATAATTTTAGAATACAAACAAAATCAACAATAGGAGATCCATAAAATTAGTATTTTTCACTCAAATTGAGCTATTTCTTAGCTCAGTAATTTGTTCATTTCTTTTTTGTGTGCGTCCATCCGTCCAGATGATTGAGAACTATATTTAGCACTAACAAGGAACAAATACAAGCAACTGATTTATGTACGGGGATAAACCGGACTGGCTCCGGAGCACACGCGTGCGGACTCGAATACCATACAAGGTGGGGAACGATAAGTGAGGAGGATCTTGAGTGATCTTAATTGTCAATTTTAACATTATCTTTGCTAATTAAAAAACACTTAACAGAGGGCATGGAAGTTGGGATTTGATGGAGCGGCCTTCCCCAACTCTACATATGAATAGAAACCAGATTTTTCAAAGCCATCCGTGAGCACTGACTCGTAGAGAGCCTCCGATGCACTCGCAGATCCGTAGATTTATGGAGGGGAAAACCAGGTGGAGTCGAGAAGAACGATGCAGAACGATTGATCTTCACTCGACTGAGAAAGGTATTCAAGATCGGGCTGTTGACTTTAAATCACGCGAAGACTCGCATCTTGCGAGCGATATAGAAGCGCACCATACAAATTGTAGGAGTCGCGCGGTCCAGATGCATCCTTTTTACAGATTTGGAGATGGGTTTTTAGCACCCATTTTGCAGATCTGGTTGGACACCTTAATTCTGCAGGCATTGTTGTTTCCAGGAAACCCTTCCTTTAAATATAGTCTCTACCATCTTGTTTTGGATTTTTGTATTCGTTACCTTTGAATGGAATTTTTTTTTTTTTGAACAAATTACATTCATACCTACTAATAAGGAGGGATTGGGAAAGGGATCGAGTCAAACATTCACCTAGAATGATATTCCCACTAACTCAGCCAAGTGGCAAACCACTTGGCCAAGTGTGAGGAACATCTTTAAATGGGATTTAGTGTTTATAATTGCCGAGATTATGATCCTTATAGTTAATTGCGGGTTCCAACATGATATTCTTAGTCTGTCTCTCTTCATTCAGAAATTTCTTCCATGCTTTGGAGTTTTAGGGGTGTTTTTCATGGTAATTTCTTGGGTAATCCTAAGTCTCTTATAATTATAGTATTTTGGGAGAATGGTAGTGTATTATCCGAGAAAGGATTCTGAGGTTACTATGACTATGAGTACCATGGATGTTGTTGTTCCGTTACTCTCAGCTTATCTTATAGTAATTGGAAATCAAGAATGGAAAGTTTATAGTAGCTGTTAGGAATGCTAATATGTTTGATGATGGTTTGCCGAAGTATGGTTTATTCAAGGATGCTGAGTGTATTTGGATAACGGTTTTAGTGGTTTTGAAGTTGAGAGGATATATCCGAAAATGGTTTGCTTTGATCCTCTCCATATTCTCTTGTTTTTGTGTCATCTTTTTACTAAAGATCGAAAGTATATTGCTCTGCGTCAAAGTGGAAATTTACACAAAATATATGTGTGTGTGTGTGTTCAGTTCTTGTTGATGTCTGTGTGGCTGGTTTTACTTGCGAAGTTATTAGGTTTGCCACTTTTTGGTGTGAAACTCTGGGGAGTAATCTCCCCTAGGTCATGGATTGAAGGGTTTTTCTGTTGTAGCTGGCAGAACTTCTTCACTTCAGAGCCTGGATGCTTTAGAGATTGCTGTAATGGAGTTCGTAATTTTAAGGAGTAGCTTGGCCTTTGCTTTTCAAGGCATGAGATGCAAATGCTGCTGGATAGCTATTGTGTAGAAGAAGATGTGCAACTCCGGAAGGTTAGGAGAGGCCCCATCTTCTTGATTGAGCTGCAGCGGTGTTACCAGCTATTTCTATTTTGTCTTTATTTGCTCATCTATTCCGTTTCATGTTTATTAGAAGAACCTACGTGGGATGTTATGCTTTTGTTATGCAATTTAATATATGATAATTTTCGATTGCTAAAAAAGGAAAAAAGAAGCAAACAAAATGTCTAACTATGAGGACCCAAATACCACACAAGGTAGAGAACCAAAAGTAAGGAGCTCTGGAGTGATAGTAATTTTCAATTTTGAACATTCTCTTCGCTCAAAAAAAATAGAAAGAAAAACTTCAATGAAAGACACTTACGAGGGGAATGGAAGTTTAGATTTGAGGGGCCGGCCTTTCCCAGATCCACATCTGATAAGAAACTCTGTTTTCCGAATTCAAGATCCATGAGCACTGACTCGTAGAGAGCCTCCGATGGCAAATGAGTTCTATTTATGGAGGGGAGAACCTGCAGCTGGAGACGAGCGATGCAGGGCTATTGACCTTCATTCGATCGACGAAGGTAGTCAACATCGGGCGTTTTACTTTAAAATCGTGCTCAGACTTATAAAATCACGCTCGAGAGAAATAGAGGCGCGCGACAGAAATTGTGAGAGTCGCGCGACCCGATAATCTTGATGAGAATAGCCTATCGATTCACTACTTTTCTTTTTTAATTGTCACAAGATAGTGGGGACAAAGCGGGACCCACAACGGCTAGTCGCAATTACGCCATTGACCGGTTGTCGATATTCCCCAAAAAAAAAATCAT
>BPVZ01000197.1:19758-33388 GCA_020521535.1 Rubroshorea leprosula | reverse complement strand
TTTTAAGATTGAATTTTGAATGACTTGAATTAATTGATAATGAAGAAAATAAGTTAAAGATGGTAATATGGTATGGTATTGGTAGAGCAAGTTTGATTACCATTAAAAACAGTTGGCAGCCACTACCAAAAAATCATCAATTAGTATGGAGGTGGTAAATCTTTTTCATTACCACTAAAAACTTTACTATCATTTGAGTGCGGTACGGTTACCATACCATACCATGCCCAGCTCTACTTCCCAGGAATAATTTTTTGGGAAACTAGGCCACAAACACAGCCCTTAAGAGAGATCTGTCTAATAAATTTTCAATTGTCTAAAATTTGATTTTGGATTTTTCACTAAATATTGAGAAGAAAATATTGACAGAGACATTAACGAAGAAGTTTTTCTTTAATATTTCGTTATTTATTTAATGGGAAATTTTTTTATTAATTTTTTATATTTAAAAATTTTATTAAATTTAACTAATTTAGAGTCGACTCATATTAAATTTTATTAAAATAAAAAAATTTTAATGGTTATTTTTTTATTTATAAAATTTAAAATTTTATTTAAAAAAATTAAACTCTTCTTATTAAAATTAAATTATTTTTATTCAAATTAATAAATCATTAGTATTTAACCAAAGAATTAACAAACAACTTGTGAAACAAGATTATCGGTCAACAACGGAAACGGAGAAGACAAATCAGGAACTCGGCGCAGTCTTTGAGCAGTGAAAGGCAGTATATTCCGTGCAGATACAGTCACGGTCAGAAACAAGACCCATCACATTGCATGTGCTCACGAGTCAATGATTACAGAAAAGACTGAGGGAGAATCTTATGCACCCATCATAATATCCCAAACAATCTTTCTTCTCTTCTTTCTCGAATTCTCTTCTGTCTGTTTATAAACTCCAGTGCCTGTCTGAATCCCCCTCCTCCTGCCTCGCCCCTCGCTACTCTTCATTAATTCTCGATTCCTAGAAAAGAGAGAATCTTATACGCCCATAAGTTATAAACAATGTTTTAAAACTCAAATTAAAGGTCAAATCATTTTGATTTTGGATTTATGATTTGAATAATTTAATTAATTTAATTTAAAAATGATCAAAATATTATAAATATATTATTATATAAAATATTTCGCAAGATTTTCATTGGATGCAGTGATAGGTGATTGATTTGTTATTAGAAAGATTACAAGTTGAGTTCTCTTAATAATAAATTTTAATATAATTATGGTTTTAAAAATAGAATCAATATATTGTAAAGAAAAAAATTGTAAATAGAAGGTTGTATCTCAAGTAAAAGAATATGGGTGTTCGAATCTCATGATTGTCATTAATAATTTAATTAAAAACTTTGAAATTTTTATTAGATAAATAAAATTTCGAACATTCATTGACACAAAAATTGCATTGTTATGGTGGCAAAAAATCAAAATAAGGGTTTCAAGATTACAAGTTCAAACCTCATGAGAGACAAATTTCTCAAGACTTTATATTTGACTTTATACCCAACATTGAATCATTAAATCAAACAGTTTATTGATTTGAACTGTTCTTATCAATTTCAAATGGTTTAATAATTCAAACGAATTAAAAAATACACCCAAATCATTTATACTATTAGATACCGGATCAACTAATCTGACTGATCAATCCAATTCAGTTTCAAAACTATGGTTGACTATGGAAGAGAAACCTCGTCGACGCTTTATTATTATTATTAGTATTATTAAATTCATAAATTAATTAACTCCAATAAGCGCCTGAAGGTGCTGCTTTCTTTGAGTATCAATCGGAGTTAATTAGTTTTTTTGGTTAATTTCTTCACTTTTTTTTTCCTTTTCTATTTTAGTACATGATCAAATTAAGGAAGGAGAGCCATGAATACTCTCTGGCGCACGAAAGTGATTGTGGCAGCTATGAAAGAAAGAGCGGAGCTGAGAGAGATTGATATAGTCATCCATATGAGGTTGAAAATTTATTGGAATTAAGAAATGGCCAACAAACAACAATCGAACGAAAGTCTTCGCATGGCCCACTTTGTTGCAAACAATTGATTGTTTAAGATTGTCAGAGGCACCATTTCTCTGTTTATTCTTTATGTTTCTTCCCTCTGAACTTCCAATTTTGTCAACTCAAAGGCAACCAAGGAAGAAACGAAGCTCTCCCACCGCCACCGTCTCAATATAATTGTTTTTTTAAATTTAAATTTATCTTAAATTAATTATTATTTTCTCATTTTTTTAATAAATAAACTATCTTTTAATTCTTAATATAGAATAATTTACTTAAAAGAGATAGTATTAAAGAGTGAAAATGAAGCCTTAAAAGTTGAAAACACACAAATTAATCGAGTTTTGTGAGCTCTAGCAACAAAGATTGATAAACTTAAACATGATCTCAATCATTTTTTTTTTTGATAAACCAAAGTTAATTTTATTAATTTAAAATACTAGAGATGTTTCTGTCCATTCATATCAAATTCTATTAGTGTAAAAAAATATAATACAATGGTATACCTACTAATCTAACACTTAACATAGAAGCACAATTTCAATCATATAAAAAAACCATAATCATTAATTGTATACTTTAACTATAGAAAGGTTCTGGTCTGTGTAATCCCCACCAATCTATCTACATCAGTCTATTTTACTTGAAAGATCAATCTATTTCTCGGTCCCCAAAATTGCTAGATAACTGACATAAATATAAGGGACCAAATCAATCTCAATCAATTGAAGCATGAGTATGACCATATCGCTGATGGTCATGGTTGGGTTGATAATATTACTAGGAAAAAGGTTATATTTATTTATCTATTTATTTTATGATAGAGTATTTTGAATGGGTCAAATTTTTATCCGAAATAAATGATAAATTAGACAATTAAATATTGTCTAAAAACCATTTTCGTTCAGTTTAAACAAAATTCTGAAATAATTTCAGATAATTTAATTGGAAGAAAAATACTACTACATCTTATACTGACAGCCTCCTTAAAGGCTGATTAGAATGTTTAGAAAAGATATTTTTATAGATTGATCTCAAACAAGATATTAATTAAAATAATTATAGTTAAGATTAATGTTTAGCATCAAACTATAGAATGAATTATGGTAACTATTTGTGAGTCCTATAGAAATTCATATATAACCAACCATCGAAATAGTTTGATTTCAAAAGTTATTATTCTATTAATTATTGCATATCACTTAAGTTATCCATTAATAATTAATGATAATTATTTAAATTGTGTGTTGAAAATCCAATATTATCAGTAATATGCCTCTTTTTTCAATTGAGGAACATCATTGCATCACAAATGATTGGGATTTGGCACTTGCAGTACTGGAGAATGGAGATGATTATAACAGTGTACTAATTACCAAAAAAAGAAAAGAAATGAAAACAACTATAGCATTCTCCTTCAAACATCAAGCAAATATATACAGCAATTGCTGGAATTTTATTTTTCCCAGCAAACATAGGGGAACCTTGAAATATATTAACCACACAGATCGAATAAAAATAAAAAACAACCATCACCCATGAATTTTACAATGATGCCCACCGTTATTGCCACCACCACCGGGCACGTAAGTGCAATTAGATGGCCCAGAAGGCGAGCCAGGATCTCTTGCTTCCGAGACCTCTGTGCCGTTACTTAGCCTAATTTGCCCTTGCAACCGTCTGCTACAACCAACATTCAAGACTTGGTTGGCAATTATCAAGAGAATCAGAAGCACCACTTTCCCAGTCATCCTTATGGTCCTTCTCCCAACTTTCATTTTTGTCAACTCCAATGTAACCTTGGTGCCTGGCTAGATATTGGTTCTGACAGCTAGAGACTGGCACAAAGTCGGGCACGATTAGTGTCACGTAATCTTTTTTTAAAACCACACAAATTATATTTCTTTTAACCGTTAATAACAATTCATAAATGTAATCATTAATCAATAAAACAATTGATATTTATTATAAATGTTTTTAATTTATACTTTTAAAGATTAGGAGTACAAGTTAAAAATATAATAAATATATTTTTATTATAAATTTATATTAAAAATATAAAAAAATATAAAAATTAAATTTTAATTTATTAATTGTTTCATTAAATTTATCTACTTAT
This sequence comes from Rubroshorea leprosula, assembly GCA_020521535.1. Classification (NCBI taxonomy): domain Eukaryota; kingdom Viridiplantae; phylum Streptophyta; class Magnoliopsida; order Malvales; family Dipterocarpaceae; genus Rubroshorea; species Rubroshorea leprosula. The sequence goes on along the minus strand of BPVZ01000197.1, from coordinate 29,261 downwards.
ATTAACATTAAAACTACAGGAGCTTGAGAGTCCATTTTTAAGTTAAATTAAATTCTATAAATTCCTCTTATTTATCTAGCACATCACTATATGCATTCCTCAACCTTCTCTTGATTTTCCTGCAATCAAATTGAAATCCGTAGTACATTCCGGCCTAGCGTGAGATTGTATAATCTAATTCTAACTTGTGTTCTAATATTATGATTTTGTTGGTGGTGAATACAATTTTTTTTAATTCATAAAAAACTTTGTATTTATAATAAATCCAACAAAATGTGCGTTGCACCATGATCCAAGTCATTTAATAGAAAATAATAAGTTAAAATATTAATTTAGTCTCTCAACTTTTAGATTTACACTAAAATTATCTCTCAACTTAAAAAAAATATCTCTAAACTTTAATTTTTAATACTAAAAAGCCCTTCTTTTAATAGAAATATTACATAACTCATTTTTTTGTTACAAAATCAATTCTTTTTTAAAGTACTAATGATGTATAAAATCAAATAATCACCATCTTACTATTGTGATATATTTTTATTTATATATTAGATTGATATATAATCAAAGTTAAAAAATTAAATTAGTATTTGTAATCAAAGTTTAAAGCCTAAACTAATACTTGTTTTCGAAGTTTAAAGACTAAATTGGCAATTTTTTTAAAGTGTAAGGACTATTTTGTACTAAAAATTAAAGTTTAAGAATACTTTTGATACTTTTTAAAGTTGAGGGATCAAATTAGTATTTAACCAAAATAATAAGGAAAAATAAAAACAGTGGAAGAAGCTAAGCGATTTTTTTTTTTTTTTTTGGGGATAAAGACAAGCAAAGCGATTTTGACATTACAAGAACTCATTAATTTTTACGGAGCAGGAAAAATGTGAAAGTCCAAACATATTCAGGGTAAAAAAAAAAAAAAAAGGGAAAGAAAAGAAATGAAAAGGGAAATACTTTAATAACCAAACATGGCGGGGCAGCTCTTGCTCATCAAGTAACCACTTAAACGCAACAACAACTCTCCATAGAATCTACTAGCTCATTTGTGCTGGTTCTGCGTCCTTATATGGTCACTGTAACACACATAAAAACAGAAATGTCAACAGTCTGCTTAGAAAAAAATGGTAAAATGATCGTTTTACTCTCTTGAATTCAAGGAATGGGTATAAGAATCCATTTTAGTAATTTAGTTGAAAGAGATTATATAGTAATCTATGTGAGGTTGAGAAAACTTCTTGGAAATTAAGAAATGGCCCACAATCGAACGAAAGTATAACGAAATGGCCCACAGTCGAACGAAAGGCGAACGTATGGCCCACAATCGAACGAGAGTCGAACGCATGGCCGACGATAGAACGAAACTCGCACGCCGATCTGCCGATGATGTTGACAGGAAAGACACATCGTATCGATCAATATAAAGAAGAGAAATAAAAAAAGTTAAAATATTTTTTTTTTTTCATTTGTTATATAATAAAAAATAATTATTTTTTATAATTTATCTCATTTCACTCGTATGTTATGTGATTTTAATTTAAAATCTCTTATTTTAATTTAGTTTCTTAATTTTTAAATTTTATATTAAAATAGTTCTCATATTTTGAAGATAACATTAATTTAATCTTTAAATTTTAAAGATAAGTAACAACTTAATTTTTAAATTTTAATTACAAACATTAATTTGGTCTTTTAATTTTAATTTATATATTAATTGCATATATAAATAAAAATATGTCACAATATTAAAATATAATTATTTGATTTTATGTATCATTAGTAATTACAAAAAAAAAAAAAACCTAATTTTGTGTCGTGACACTTTTATTAATTGAAGAACCTTTTTTGACGTTGAAAATTAAAGTTTAAAAATAATTTTGATATTTTTTGAAGTTAAAGGATAATATTGCTAAAATTTTAAAGTTTAGGGATCCAATTGATTTTTTAACCAATAAAAAATGCAGGGAGAGTCGAACGACCCGCACGATGACGCGTTTTTTAATCGTCCGACATCCAAACCTGAAACTTTTGTCATCAGCAAAGTTCAATCTAAACAATCAATTATCAACAGACAACTTTTTACATATAGTCAACTTTATCTTTCATATATACTTTGGTTCCGCCTCATGTTCTCAACCAAGAATCCTTGGAGATAATATATTGAGAGAGATAGCTCGATCAATTTTAGACCGAGATATCAAATGAGGAATCAGGTATGTCAACAGCGTTTTATGCTATTTGTTTCATCTTCTCTTATACAGGGGTTAGTTTCTGATCATATGTTATGTGCGCAGGAACGAAGAGCAAGTAAGAGGTTGGAGGCCAAGATGGAGGAGCTGCAGTCAGAAATGGAAGCCATAGACGAGGAGCAATCAAGATTAAGACAAGGGCAAAGGGAAACGAAACAACACTTTGAAAAGATCCAAGCGGAGTGTGCTCAGCTGAGACAGGAGACCAGCCTCCTTCTCCAGCAAAATCTAGGCTCCCAGCTTCGCCTTGCTGCCAGCAAACGTGATTCTGTCTAACTAACATCTTGCAAATTAATTAGGGGGGGGACATGGCTTTTGCCTGCCATGTGTCTCTCATGCACCCTTTATTGTATTTCTACTACTGGATGTGTTGAGACCTGCTTTCTATGGATAAATAAAAAAATCATGCGTTTAAATATATGGATTACAGAGGAAAATAATCATTTTGTAGTCTATTTAGTTGTTTAAGGGGGAGCGGAGCAAAAATTATTACAACTATTTAAATTATTTTATTAATAAAACAGTTTAATTTAATTGATTCAAATTAATAATGTCACACCCATCCTCCCTTTCTCTCCATTTTTCTTAAAGCAAACGGACTATGAGCTGTGAGGGAGATTGAGTTGGGTCGAGTCAGTCCATAGCGATAAAAAATGGACTGATTTTCCATCTGATTTCCAATTATCCATTGAGATCTCGAACCGAATTGCCTGGGAGATTTGAATTGGCTACCCAAATAATTTGATTTTTCGTTTCAGTTTCAGGTCATACAACATATTAATCAAATACTAGCACAATTTCTAGAGAAATTCATTACATGTAATCAACAAATTCTTCGAGGTTCAATCAAATAAAAATGAATGTAAACTGTAAGTAAACTTCAATAAGAACCTGTAGGAAAGTATCTTCTGATCATCATTCATCATCAGTGTTTGCATTTCGCTGCTCAAATTGATGTGGGACAATGCTTTTGTAAGGTTTAGCCATAGGATGGAATGGGGACGTTGGAGGGGAAGAAAAGGAGGAGGGGAAGATGCCTCTTCTCATGTTTGGATTATTGATTTTAATGAAGGAAAGGAAAATAAAACCTCTATCACTTCTTTGCTTTTAATTCCTTGAAATCGAGAGAATTGAAGGGAATAGGTTTTATACATTTATTTTTTTAAAAAATAAATATATAAATTTATTTTATATCAATTACTATTTTAGTTAATGAATTTTAAAATTTTTATTTTATTTTATTTTATTTTTTTAAATTATTTAATTAAATAAAAATATTATCTCTTCCTTTCCTCTATTTTTATCTTTCCAAACAAAATTAATATCAATCATTTTCTTTCCTTCACTTCCCCTTCCCTTCCCTTTCTTCCCTTTACTAACTTTTATCTAAACAAACTCTCTAAAGATGGGAAGGGAATAAGATCCATTGATAGTGTATGACTCATATTAAAAGTTTATTATTATTATCATTATTTTTCATTTTGAGTTACATAATGAGATATTTAATTAGAGTGAGTGACAAAATAGGAAGGGTGAAGTAATAAATCCCATAATGGACGATGGAGATTTGGACGAACAGAGAGTAAAAAGTGAAAGCAATCTTTTTGATGGAGTGCGTTTTTTACATTTTTATTTTCAGTTTCCACTTCATATATGATTTTGATTAATAAAATGCCATCATCAACAAAATTATCCTTGGACCAAAAGAATAATATCCTTTTATTTTTATTTTTATAAAAGTAATTTTGATTAAAGTACTGTAATTAAGTGGACTAAATGGAGTACACAATGGAGGATATTGAGGTGAATCTGCAGGGTCTCCCACATCATCCTTTCATAAATTTTTTTAATTTTTAATAAAACCTCACTGTAGTATGGTAGAAATTAAGCTTTTTTTTATGGATAGTCGAAATTAAACTTCACATGGTTGATACTCAACATTACCTAATTTTGGCATCACTCACCCAAAAAAAAAAGCTAATTGTGTTGTAAGTAAAGGAATTAGAGAATGTAAGACGGTAAAAGCCACACACAAGCAGTGTTTTTATTTATTTCATAAACTAAAATTACTAAAAAAAAAGAATAGATAGGTATATAATTGCACTTCAATAAATTTTTAAAATGCGCATTTAGTAAATTTTCTATCATTAAAAAAATATATAAAATGCACAATGAGGAGGAAAATAAAACCAATTAAAAGCAAACATGTCGTCGACGAACCACAACCCTAGTTTTCCATACCAGAAATATTAATATTGATTATAAAGCTAATTTAGGACCAAAATTTCTAGAGAAACAGGGAAATCGCGCGATTGTCGAAAGGAATCGAGCGTTCCTAGCGGCAATGTAAGAGATAAGGGCTCTTATGTGTTGGACTTGGGATGATCCCGTAACGTATCCCTTTCTCTCCTTTCTCATATTCCTCTATAAATTCCTTTGCCTGCCTAAATCATATCCTCTGCCTCGTTCCTTGCTAAACGCTTCCTTAATTCCGTCGATTCCTTGAAAAGAGAAATCTTATACACCAATCATCAGCCATGACTATTGAAAAGAAACCTCATCGTCGCCTGTGTAGGAGACCGATGTACTTTCAGGTACCCATCGGAGTTACTTTCAGGCAACTGCATCTTCAGGTATCCACCGGAGTTAATTAATCTCTGGATTTAATACTAGTAGTTTTCTTGGTTGATTAATTTCTTGACTTTTTTTTTTTCCTTTCTGGTTTTTGTATTTAATCAAATGAAAGAGAACCATGTTGTTCGCTTTTCGGCGCGTGAAGTTGGCAGATATGAAGAAAGAGATGAAACTCCTTCAGAATTCCCACGAGGAAGACAGAGTGGAACTGACAGAGCTGGAAGCGAGGTTCACCCAGCTGAGGGCAGAGAGAAGGCACGCGCTGGAAGAGAGCGAGTGGACCCAAACTTGCTTGGATATTGTGGAGGCTTTGTTGCCGAACGACCCTCTCTCCGGTAACTTGTTTTCCCCTGAACTTTTCTACTATTTCTTTCCGAACTTGACCGGTCTTCTATTCAAAATGTTTTTTTTTTTTCTTTTTTGGGTGTTTTGAAGGTCACTGATGACATAGAAGATTTCAATTTGAAGAAATAAAGTGCTGGGAAAGGATGAAGGAAATAATATTCTATGGGTTTGTTCTCCAATAAGAGCGAGAGAGGAAGACTGGTAGGTGTTCATATATAATTACTGTCTTGTTTGCTATTGAAATATGGTGTTTCGATTTAGATCAAAAGACTGGTAAGTGTTTATATATAATTACTGTCTTGTTTGCTATTGAAATATGGTGTTTTGATTTGAACTCCGATATATATACATATATATATACATATCCATGGTTTGCTGCATTAATTGGTCACTTCTAACTTCTTACTGCTTGATTAGTTGATTTTGTCTAAAGAATGGGTAATTCGGCCTTTTGCTTTTTGTACCAGGAAGGTAGGTTAAAATTCCGAGCTAAGAAAAGCCGATTTTGATTGATTGTATGCATCGATAGAATTTTGAAATTTGAACTTGACACACATATATATATATATATATATATATATCTTTGATTTTGTTATGTTTCTTATCTTAATTAATTATATATCAAAATAAATAGTCCATATGAAAAAGTGCAACGAATAAAGTACCTACTATTATTTTTAATTAAGGATCAAATGAGCAAGGTGTGTGTCATGAGATATGACAAACAAAAAAAGAATGATTAAACCCACTTTTCAAACACGGTATTTGAGGACCTCTTCACCTACTTTTACTAAATACTACTGCTAATTAGATACCTTACCTCAAAGCAAGTATATCTAAAAAAAATTAATAGGTGGTACCCTAAAGAGTTTAATTGATCCATATATAATTTTTAAATAGGTGGTGTTATAAGAATAATTTTTTAATTTAATTTTTTTATATAATGAATGCATTTAATATCATGAATCTCATATAAATTAAAAAAATCAATCATTTTAATGACATGTCAAATTATACAAAAAAATAAAATAAAATAATTATACGAAAATTATTTCCTTTTTAAAATGAAGATATGAAGTACTTTAAGTATTCTTTATGATACTTAATTCCCAAGAAAGTTAGAACATCAAAAAAAGAAAATTCCAAGATTAGCACCGTATAGAATTTAACTTGCGTTGAATGCGGCGGATTATGACTTAAAAAGAGTTTACTGTTAAAAGACTGTCCAATAAAAAATTAGTTTGTCAAAAAAGAATGTTATGTATACAAATTAATTTATCATAAAATATCCTAATTAAATAAAAATAAGAGTCACAGGACTTGATTTATATTAGATTAGCTTAATGCTTATAGGTTATATTATAGTAATATATCTTTCTTAGATGAGTGTATGTTTTTTCAACTTTATGAGGTCATTGTTTTTCTTTTTAATGGTTCTATTATATATTTATATGACTATACATAAAGTTAAAAGTTTCGACTAATAAACTAATATAAGAAATGCATCGTATCGGTGGGTTGCGGTTCATTTAATACAATTTAATTTAGCAAAATTTTCACTTTTTATATACTAGAAATTTTTTTATATTAAAAATTAAGTACATAACATTATAAATTTAAATTTAAATTATTAACTTTAATAATAAGTTAAAATTTTTATCAGTATGTGAAACTTTTTTTTGGGTAAAAAATATACGAACCATTAATTATATTATAATTGGATAGACAAATCATGGCTTTATTTTTATGGCGACAAATCATGACATTTATAATGTAGGAGGGTTTGAAATTCTCATGATGAAGCGCACAGTCAAAAGTAAAGTAAGTTTGATCCAGTACATTTATAAGCTGTCGTTTTTTAATAAGTACAAATTTTAAAAATTGAGGAGATTTAAATGAAAAATAATGACAAATAAAATGAAAATTTGAAATTAATTATGTAATATAAAATATATTATTTAAAATATTAAAATTTAATAATTAAATTTTTTTATTTTTTAAAAATTTATAATATTATATATTAATTAATTTAATAATATCACACATATCACATTATTAATTTTAAAATTTTATTTTATTTATTCTTACTCTGAAATCACTATCATACTAATAAAAAGTACACCTTGAAAATCTCAATCTAATTATTAGCCGGGGGCCTACAAAGCCAGATGCTTATGTCTTTTTGGTCCATCTTTTCTATAAACCACGCGCAAGCCGTACCGTGCCCCGTGAACTGGGGATCATATAGTCAAAGTGTCAAACTTGGCAGGCGGTCCACAAGGCTTCTTTATTCTTATCTGAGCTAACAATTCATAAGGTGAATTACCATTTTAGTGTATGACGCACAGCATACGGCTCACCTCACATATTCAATCTTTCAATTTGCGAAAAAAATAAATGTTTAGATTACCGTCATAAAACCAATCTAATTAAGTCAAAAAAGAACAAACTAAAAGGGCAGCATATATTTTTTCCCTTTTGGAGCCGACAACAAAGTTGGTTGGCCCTTTGGGGCTAACAAGGTGGGGGCATCGATGATGCTCAAAATCTGATAATGCTCAAAATTAAAGGAGAAAAATGGATTTGGTTACGTGAGAGAGAAATTTAGAAAGGTTTACAATGAGAAAAAGGCCATTTGACAATATAAGTATCGGAAAGAGAGATGATTTGGCCAATAAAATTTCCACTTACTGTTTTTAAAATAAATTTTAATTTTTCCACTCAATTGAGACGGAAATCTTTGACAGACACTGACGAGAAATTTTCCTTTTTTTCCATAATATTTTTAATGGGAAAATTATCGGACAACTTCTCAAAAAAGTTTTTCAGTCAACAACAGAAACAGAGTAGACAAATCAGTTCGTTAGTCATTGAGAAGTGAATGGCGTACATCAGTGTCAGAGATAGGACAGGATAGGACCGGACTCATCATATTGTTTATATGCTCATGAATTATGAGTCAATAAGAGTTGAGTAAGACCGCACCAGAACGCACCCAAAATGGTCTGGTCTGGAGAATCTCAGTGGGGGCCTCAGCTGCCGAACTGACTTGGACTCAAATTTACTTCTCTTTAAATTTTTTTACCTCAGTCACATTCAGATGTGAACATGCTGAAATTGGAGACCGTTCACATCCAATCGCAAAATAGATGGCACATGGAATAATAACAAATTTTTATGGAGAATGTCAACCACGTCCTAGGGGATATAAAGATCTTGAGTGATGGCACCTAGAACTTTTAGTACAAAGGTATTGGCTAGACAATGACAGAATGACTCCAGCTTGAACTTTCTACCAATTGCCATCTTTTCAAAAGAAAATTTATGTACGATTAATTTAATTGAACTAGCGGCTATTTGCCAAAAGTGAAAAATGATATGCCCTTCTTTTTTTAATTGGGGAACATTAAAATTTTATTGCATCACAAATGATTGGGATTTGGCACTTGCAGCATTGGACATGACTATAGGCTATAGCAGTCTACTAATTACCAAAAAAAGAAAAGAGAAAAAAAACTATATACAACATTCTACTTCAAACTTCAAGCAAATATCTACAACAATTGCTTGAATTTTATTTTTCCCCAGCAAGCACAAGAGAACCTTGAAATTGATAAAACAGAATAAACATGAAAAATAAACATGAAAAATAAGCATCACCCATGACTTTTACAAGATCCACCGCTATTGTGACCACTGCCAAGTGTGTAAGTGCAATTAGATGGCCCAGACGGCGATTCAGGACCACGTTGTGAAACCCCTTTGTCACTTGGCCTTTGAGCTTGCAAGGATCTACAACTCCCAATTAAGCCTTGGTCGGTTATTATCAAGAGGATCAGAAGCATCACTGTCCCACTCAATTTTATGTTTCTTCTCTCAGCTTCCATAGTTATTTTTGCCATGAACTCTGACGAAACCTTGGTACGGATGTATCTATATATATATAGTTGGAAGAATTTTTGGCTAGAGCTAGATATGATCATCTTTATTTAAATCAACTTATATTTGTCAAAGCCGCAAGTTAGACGGTCGATGCTGGCTGGTTGAGACGATCAATTAACCCATTTCGGACGATTAATTCCCATTAGCGCGAGCCATTGTGGGCTTTGACAGCAAGAGACGAGCACTAAATTGCATCATTTTTATCTTTCTTGTTAAGGAAGCATGCACATCCTGCCATGTGTCATGTCATCTGCTTGATGATCTGTTTGTGGACGACGGAGATGATGATATGTGATCCTTAATGCCTTTATTGTTGGTTTGATAATCCTGATCCCATTG
>BPVZ01000196.1:324814-336572 GCA_020521535.1 Rubroshorea leprosula | reverse complement strand
TCTTTTTGTAAGTTGGGTAGTAATTTTATTCTAACAGTTATAGTACTTAATTCAAATTATTCCTAAAATCTTCAATTTGTAGAACTTATATATATCTTTTTCCTTTTCCCCCTTTTTTGGTCTTATATATCAAGAAATTAAATGAGAAGCTTTTCTTAGTAAAAGAATTGTATGTTTTGCAGGTTGTGTTTCCAAATCTAGAGAAACTAAATTTGTCCTGGATTAAAATAAACCAGTTATGGATAACATCTTCCTATGCTGTGACTTCTCAAGAAAGCTTGAATTTCAAAAAGGTTAAATCTCTACAAATTGATAATTGTAGCAGCTTAGAATACCTTTTTACCCCTTCCATGGTATCAAGTCTTGTGCAACTCGAGAACTTGGATGTGTCATGGTGTGAAGATTTGAAACGAGTGATTATGGTAGAAGGAGTTGAGGAGGAAGTGAACACAGAGTTGATATTCCCACGGCTAAACTCCATTTCACTAGCCGAGTGTGACAAGTTGTCAAGTTTCTATGCTGGAAGTTATGCACTCAAGTTCCAATTGGCCATAAAAATTAAAATACGAGACTGTCGAAACATGATTACATTTGCTTCTACATTTTCAACAGAGCAAGAGAAAGAGACAACTTATCGAGGAACTGAGGGACACCTTGGAAAGAAAGAACCAGATATCCGTAGTCGAACTTTATTTTATGATGTGGTCAGTTTTTTTTTCACAAATTTAACATTTAACACGATTTTAATTATCGTTACTTGCAGACTATAATTTCCACTTCTTCTCAATATCACTCTTGCTCTGTTTTCTTTGATTAAAAAATAATGGTTTTAATGAAATTGGACCTTCTTAATTTGCAGGTTGACATTCCTCTCTTGGATGACTTGGATTTGATGCGCATTTGTGTACAACAAATATGGCACAGCCAAATTACATTGATGTCCTCATCTGTTCAAAACTTGAGGAAATTGAGTGTGTGGGGCTGTGATAATTTGAAATTTCTCTGCACATCATCGATGGTTAAAAGTCTTGGGCAACTTGAAGTACTCAAGATTTGGAAATGTAAGGAGATGCAAGTGGTAATACTGATAGAAGAACTGGTAGAAAAAGAAGAGACAAGCGAGACAATATTTCCCAAATTAAACAACTTAGAGCTCCATGACCTTCCGCAACTCATAAGATTTTGCTCCAATTTCAATTCTCTTGGAGAAGTATATGAAGCTCAAGGACACAATGGTAGTGGATCACAAGTACTTGCAGCCACACAATCAAATTTGGTGGAAACAGAAGTCACTCAGCTTGTATTTCCTCAAGTAACATACCTGCAACTTTGTTGTCTACCCAATTTCAAGGGTTTCTTCCCTCAAATCCGCATCACAAAATGGCCACTGTTGAAAAGAATGCTTGTGGAACAATGTGACAAGGTGAAGACATTTGCTTCAGAATTTCCAAGCATTGAAGAAAAAAATGGAGACGAGCAACTTGAAAGGCAAACTCAAGATCCTATGTTTTGGATTGGCAAGGTACGATCACCAAATGGGAAAAAATAATTGCATGTAGCTTATACAAATCATTTTTTTCTTAAATTCAAGTAGGAAAACTAAATCAAAATAAAATCAATCAAGGCTTACCTTCTTGTCTTTTGATCTTTCCTAAATTTTGCTTTATTTCTACTTTATTTAAAAATGACTTTTCTCTCATTTTTTTATCTGCTATGGGAGTCTATGGGAACTAAAATTTTTCATATATGTGAACTTCAATCCCCTGATATTATTTAGCTTGAATTCATATTTGTTGGGTTTGGTATAATGCAATGCAATGTGGTTTCCTACTATTTAATTTTGCATTTGTACATTTTAATGTAATGCATATCTTTCTATGTAATTTTATGAAAGCCAATCAAATTATAATATTTGTAAAAAGATTTGATTGGCTCTCTTTTTGTTTTTTTCTCTAATGGAAGGTTCTTGTAAATGTATATAGCTATTAGGCAAATGTTGGCTTGGGTTTAAGTTTTGACAAGTGATATATAACTACCTTTCTTGAAGTATGGATTTCATAATTTTTACTTGTTTAGAGCTCATGCTAATCAATTAGACAGATGTTTCAAAGAATAGAGCAAATGCAGCTTGTTAGTAAGCATAGGTTAGTTAACTCACATATAGATAGGTCTCAATATGGTCAAAACATAATATAAATAGGTGTAAAACACATTAGATATGAAAGTATCTCATATCAATATGACATATCATAGTGCCACTTTAAATAACATGTCTAATCACATGCCAACGGTAGTCATAACATACCCCCAACTGCACAATGGTCCAAAAACACACTCATGAGCTTACAAAAATCTGTGATACAAGACAGATGGCATGCTTTTGCGTTATGTAGCCTAATGCAAAACACGTTATACAAAGGATTTTTGTTGTATACCATAACCTTTTTCTATTGGTATTTTTTTTATTCAATTTATAACACGTATTTTTCAATTTGTTAGGATTCATTCCCCTGTCTAGAACAACTGGAATTCCGACAGATTAACAACATGAAGGAGATATGGCGTGGTCAATATCCAAGGGTTTATTTTCCCAAACTAAAAGATATCGAACTCTGCCAATTCACAAATTGCTTAGCTCTTTTTCCTTCTTTTAATATCTTCTTCCAGACACTACCCAATCTTGAGAAGCTGGTTGTGAGTGAAGCTTCCTTTCATGAAATATTCCAATGTGAAAGACTTCATAGTGAGGGAAGACCTGTGTATGCGCCCTCTCAGTTAAGCAAATTAAAATTATCGAAACTTATGGGGTTAATGCATCTTTGGAAGGAAGAATCTGACCTCAAATCGATTTTCTACAACTTGAGAACTCTAGAGGTGCTTGAGTGTATCAAATTGGTGAATTTAGTGCCATCAGTTGTATCTTTTGTGAACCTGCAGACTCTAGAAATATCAAAATGTCATGGACTTAAAAATTTGGTGAGTTACTCAACTGCTAAAAGTTTGGAACAACTAAAAAGTATGAGTATAACTGATTGTGACTTGGTGGAAGAAATTGTCGAATGCTTGGAAGATGATGCGAAGGATGGCATTGTCTTCAGCCAACTCAAGTCTTTGGAACTTTGCGGTCTTCCCAAACTTTCAAGCTTTTGCACAGGGAAGTGTGACTTTGAGTTCCCATCTTTGAAAAAAGTAATTGTGAGAGGATGTCATGGACTTAAAAATTTGGTGAGTTACTCAACTGCTAAAAGTTTGGAACAACTGGAAAGTATGAGCATAACTGATTGTGACTCGGTGAAAGAAATTGTGGAATGCTTGGAAGATAATGTGAAGGATGGCATTGTCTTTAGCCAACTCAATTCTTTGCGACTTCACAGTCTTCCCAAACTTTCAAGCATTTGCACAAGGAAGTGTGACTTTGAGCTGCCATCTTTGAAACAAGTATTTGTGACAGGATGTCATGGACTTGAAAATTTAGTGAGTTACACAACTGCTAAAAGCTTGAAACGGCTGGAAACAATGAGCATAACTGATTGTGACTCGGTGAAAGAAATTGTGGAATGCTTGGAAGATAATGTGAAGGATGGCACTGTCTTTAGCCAACTCAATTTTTTGGGACTTCACCGTCTTCCCAAACTTTCAAGCTTTTGCACAAGGAAGTGTGACTTTGAGTTGCCGTCTTTGAAAGAAGTATATGTTGACGGATGTCCTGGACTTGAAAATTTAGTGAGTTACACAACTGCTAAAAGCTTGAAACGGCTGGAAAGAATGAGGATAGAGGATTGTGACTCGGTGAAAGAAATTGTGGAATGCTTGGAAGATAATGTGAAGGATGGCATTGTCTTTAGCCAACTCAATTTTTTGCAACTTCACGGTCTTCCCAAACTTTCAAGCTTTTGCACAAGGAAGTGTGACTTTGAGTTGCCATCTTTGAAACAAGTATTTGTGACAGGATGTCCACAGATGAAATATTTTTCCATGGGAAACACAGTAACAAAAGAATTACAAAATGTTCATTATGAATGGGAAGGACACGGGGTAGGCGATCTTAACAGCACAATACAAGACTTATTCACTCAAAAGGTACACATTAATTCAAGTGATTTCCTTGTGTTTGTCAATCGTTATATATTTAGTCTTCTTTACTTAATGTTACTAGATTTAGTGAAATAGAAGAATATGTTAATATGATATAATTTAAGAAAATTTTTTAAATAATTTTTTTGTTGGGATCGTATGGGATAGTTTAGAGTGAACGGTCAAGAATTGTATAGGTGTACTTTCTTGCTTTTGGATGGTTAAGACGCTAGCCATTCTCTCTTGTTTGAATTTTCTCAAAGGCAAGGAACAGGGGCACTTTCAGTCAGGGGATTAGAAGAAGAGCTTACAAGGTCAGTTGAGGGCAGCTTCACTTTCACTTAGTTTCTGAATCTAATGGACATTAAAAGAACCAAGGGTTGATCATTCATTTTTTATAATCCTTAATTTAATAATCATAGAGACATTCTATAGGGCCATGTGATGTCACGGATAAGAAAGAAGTATAATTTCAAAAACTTAAGGAATATTTTTGTATATTTCTCCAATTTGTTTTTAGTGATTAATTGGATAGAGTTATTTATATTTTTTCTTTATTTTATTGATATCATTGTTATAATTGTTATTGGGTTCTGTGTTATATCAAGACAATTAATCTATTGCGTTTTGTAGGTTGGACTTGGATACTTAAGGTTTGGACGTTTAAAGCTCTCTGATGAGTTTTTTGACTTAATTGAAATTTGGAAAAAAAATCCTGAAAAATTAACGTTAACTTTCAAAAAGCTTCGATATCTAGAAGTTAGAAATTGTAGCAGCTTAAGCTACCTTCTGACCCCTTCCATGGCATTGAGCCTCGTGCAACTCAAGGACTTGAAGGTAAAAGACTGTGCAGAAATGGAACAAGTGATCATGGTTACAGGAGTTGAGGAGGCACTTGAAACTGACGTAATATCATTCCCACAACTAGAGTCCCTTTCGCTAGATTCTTGTTCCAAGTTGTCAGATTTCTATGTGGGAAGTAATACCCTCAAGCTTCCCGTGTTGAAGAAAATTACCATAAAGGACTGTCTAAAGATGGTTAGATTTGTTTCTAAATTTTTAAGCGAGAAAGAGAAAGAGACAGCTGATGGAAGAAGTGAGGAAACTCTTGTTAAGGATATCTCCATTGAGGCCTTTTGCTATGTTGAGGTGAGTTTTATCTTTATTTTTTATAGAATTTCTTCACAAATTTGACAAAGACAAGACTTCACTGTACTTCTTTTGTAAGTATAATTTCCACTCTTCTTAATCACTTTGATAACTACGAACGTAAATATATTTGAAGCTGAAAGGTCAAAAGCCTTAACAAGTATGAAAACCTGTGTACTGTCATTCCTCTTCAACTAAACTTTTCTAATTTATCAAAATTTATTTCCTATGAAATTCAAGTTCATACTTCTATGTCATTCCTACACTTTTCTTTGATTCAAGAAAAAATGTTTTAATAAAATTGGAACTTCTTTGCAGGTTGAGATTCCTATCTTGAAGACATTGACTTTGTCCTCAATCAATATAAAGCTAATATGGAACAATCAACTTTCATTAATATCTTCATTTGCTCAACATTTAGCAGAGTTGAAGGTGATCAACTGTTCCAATTTGAAGTATTTGTTTACATTCTCAATGGTTAAAAGTTTTGTGCAACTTAAAGAACTTGGAATTAGTGGATGTGAGATGATGGAAGTGGTAATATTGATAGAAGGGATGGTAAAAGAAGAACAAATTTGCCACACAGTGTTCCCCGAACTAGAGGTCTTGACACTTAATGACCTACCGCAACTTGCAACATTTTGCTCTAATTGTGATTCTCTAGGGAAAATTTTTGATTCTGAAAGAGTCAATATTGGTACTAGATCACAAAAACTGCTAGCTACACAATTGACTTTGGTGGAAACAAAAGCCACTAAGCTTGTATTCTCTCAAGTAAGAGACCTTACACTTAGACTCTTACCAAAATTCAAGAGTTTCTTCCCTCAATCACACATCACAGAATGGCCATCGTTGAAACATTTAGTCTTGATTGAATGTCATGGAGCGCAAATGGTTGCTTCAGAATTTTTAGGCATTGAGATGACAGATGGAGACAACCAACTTGAAAGAGAATCTCAACCTCTCTTGTTTTGGATTAGCAAGGTACGTACAATCATATCGCAAAGGAAAAAAAATGCACATATCTTATACAAATACATGCTTCCCAATTTTGTTCTAACAATAAATGAAGGAAACAAGATAGGAAAAGTAATATATGAAGCCAAAATAAAGAAAATTTTCTATTTGTTTTTCTTATGCGTTAATTTTATTTTATTTTATTTTGGAGATAGAGAAATAAAATTCACCGGAACTTGTTAAAAAATTATCTCTATCTTGTTTTGAATTTTTATGTGCAAGGATTGATCACCTTGATTTAAAAAATGTCTTGCTCTTATATTTTCTACTATCCAACTTAAATCTTAAGGATGCTAGATAAAATCTTGTTATCCTAATCCCATATCAAGAGTAGGTTCCATGTCAATTTAACTTTGGCCATCATGAGAAATAATTTTTTGTTCTGAAAATGTTTTCTTTTCATTTTAATACCTAGGTCTTTCATCTAACTTAAGTGAATAATAGTTTGCAAATTAAAAAAATTTGCTACAAAAATATTCTACAAGTTAATCAATATAATTATATAATTAAAGATTTTTACATAGCAGTCACGTAAATAATAATTTATTATTTCTTGAAATTGAAGTGATACAAAAATGGAAGAATTGCAAAAACAAAACAATAGTAAAGAAAGAAAAAATAGATGCGTTTATGTGAGATGAAGTGATTTTTCAAGGGCAGAAAAATGTGGAACTCAATTTTTATAGTTAGAAATAAGAGTAAAAGAATTATTATTTTTCTTTTCAAAATTTAAATTTATTGTACAACTTAGATGACAAATTTATCAAATAATAATAGATTTAGTTAAAGTTTGGATTGCCTTCTTATCTCGTGTCAATTTCTCAGGCTACATTTCCTAGTCTAGAACGGCTGGCTGTGAAATGGAATGACAATATAAAGATACAGTGTGGACATCATCCAGAGGGGTATTTTGGTAAACTAAAGGTTCTGCACCTCCTCGGCTTTCCTAAGCAATCGGATTTTCTTCCTCCTTTCTTCTTCCACTCCCTGCCCAATCTCGAAAAGCTTCTTGTGAAGGATGCTTTCTTCGATGAAATATTCCAATGTGAAGAAGTTATTGGTGAGGAAAAACCTGCATGTGGACGCACTCCATTAAGGACATTAAGATTGTCCAAGCTTCATGAGTTAACTCATCTTTGGAAGGAAGATTGCCAACTTGAAGTGGACATTCTCAGAAACCTAGAAACTCTAAAAGTGCAGGAATGTAGCAGATTGAAGAATTTAGTTCCCTCCACTGTATATTTCGACAATTTGCAGACTCTAGTGGTATCTGAGTGTCATGGACTTGTCAATTTAGTGAGATACTCAACAGCAAAAAGCTTGGGGCGGCTCTTTACGATGAAAGTAGCCAATTGTGAGATGATAGAAGAAATTGTCGTATGTTCGGGTGATGCTCTGAAGGATGGCATTGTTTTCACCAAATTGTATAGTTTGCAACTTAAAGGTCTACCAAGACTAGAAAGCTTCTGCTCAGGGGATTGCAACTTTAAATTCCCAGCTTTGAGAGAGGTAATTGTTACAGAGTGTCCAAATATGCAGATTTTCTCTAAGGGAGAACTAAGAGCACCAGAACTGCATAAAGTGAAATTGACAGGAGATACATATGAACATATGGATGGAGATATAGATGAAGATATAGAGAAAAGAATAGATGATATTTTTAATAAAGATGAACATAAATTCCCTCCAAAATTTCCGGCTTACCAAAGCAAAAAGGAAGATGAAGGAAGTTGGCAGGGTAATCTTAACAGCACTATACAACAGTTATTCAAGGAAAAGGTATGCATTAATTGAGATTCCAAAGACTTCCTCTTTTTTTTTTCTTTTTTTTTTTAAAGTTTTTTCTTTAACCTTTTCCTTTATCATCCCATTCAAGAACAATCTCAAATTAATTGAAGTATCTCTTTAATTATGTTTTTCATTTTATTTAAATACTGTCCACTTTTACCAACGACGTCCAAGACAAATGTAGATATGACTTAATGGATTAGAGTGCAAAGTCATGTTAATTTGATGAACTTCTTTTCTTTTAATTTGCTATGCAAATCAAGAGAAGTACTTTTAGTTATAAACCTTTTTACTGCAGTGTTTGCTTTCGTCTTTCAACATGTTGTCTTGATAGTTACAGGGTGCTGGCAATGGCAAAAAGGGCAATGGAGAAAACAGTGATCATGACGCTAAAGAAGATGGTGGCAATTAATGGCTATGAACAAGACTGGGATCTTAGGTGATGTTTCTCTCTCTAAGTATTATTCATGGTCGTTGTGAACGAACATGGTCGTGTTTATATATAATTAGCATCTTAGGCATTAAATCTTTCTTTACGGACATCATATATTTCTATCTATCATATATATATATATATATAAAATCATCACATGTTAAAGGTGCTGAATATAGGTAAAGTTAATTATGAGGTGAGTGGGGCCTCTACTTCAATTATCTACACTTCTCTCATTTACCTTTCCATTCATATAGATGTTGCAGTCTATATTTTATCTCTTAATTATAATCATCTATATGTATTGATGAAGATTTTTTTTTTCTCTTGTAGGTTTTAATGGTGCACTCACAATAAGCTAGATTTTTGTTTTATCAAGCTCCCACAGTCCTTTGGCATTCAAAAAAAATCTTTTAATTTCTAAAATTCATGTGTCGTATGATTATCAAGTAGTTAATTTTGGAAACCACTAGTGACCATTTCATTTTATTTTTCTTCTTGTGCTTGTTTATTGTGTGAAAGAGAGCAATTGAATTGTTATGTATCTTCATTCAAAAAAGAGATGTGATTTGTAAGTCAATTATGTCTGCCCATCTTGATTTACATTTAAATAGTATTCACTATCAGTTATGTGATCTGTTGTTGGTAAAGTTACCTGTACTCTTAGCTACAAGTTTAGGGTTTAATCTTTGATTTCTATGTACAAAAAAAATTTAAATGGTATTCTATTTTTGTTTTCATTCAAAAATAGAGACAGTATATGGTTAATTTAGTCTTTATTAGGATGGTTGTAGTTATTAGTATTTTTGTTTTAGTTTTTATAAATTTTACAACTTTAAACAAAAAATTTATTTTAATTCTGAGTTTTTGCAACATATTTTTATAATTATTAGAGAAATAAAAACAAAAATAATTTATTGTTATTAAAAATGTTTATATTTTTAATTGTTAGTGTTAAAATTAGTTTTAAACAAATTTATGGTTTTAGTTTTCAATAGTTGGAAGAATTATGAATACCAAACTAAAAATCAAAGCCACAAGCATTTTGAACAGAATCTTAATCCTCCATTTTTTCCCTCTCCTCTCCACTTAATTTTTCTCAAATCAAACATAATCTCTAAGGGAAGCTATGCGCATTAATTCAGAATATCATGTTTTTTTCAGTTTTATAGATTTCTCATGTCTCTTTGTTAAGCAACTCTTCATTTTACACACAAAGCAAACTATAATTTTAAACTTCCATGTATTTACCCTTTTGATTGAGAATTATGAGATCACTAGTGTCAGTGCTCCATACGAGTTTTTTATTTTTTATTTTTTTCCTCTTTTGATGAGTCCGATCAGAGATTTGCATTTGGGTGTTGTTCGAGCTTGATAAACTCCTTATATTATATCATAGGTTGAGTACCAGGTGGTTTCCCTTGACATTGAGCTTCTCTGAAAAGGGACCATTACAGCCAGTTCAAATAACAATTTACTCAGATAGTGAAGACATGGAATTATGCAATTTTTGGTGTTGTAGATGACCTGCACATTACTTCATAGCATATCATACTTTTCAAATTGTTTATCTTCCGGGACAAAGGATCAGAATGAGACCTAGCTGTAAATGTTCATCTAAAAAAAGTGCTGTAAGAACCTGAATTTTTTCCTTGATCCTTGCTAGTTCTTTTGTAATACAAAGTTCAAATATGACGAAGTCTACTTGTCAGTTTCTTTTTCATGTAAATCTTTATAGCAATCTCAGTGCTGTGTTAGGTAAACTATACTTTTCTGATGTAATCTTGATGTATTTGGTTGAAAATATATCTGTCGACTAATGCTTTTGTATAAGAATCTGAAAAATGAACGAATTTTAGAGAGCTCTAAGCAGTTACAAAACTTAGAAGCCATTTCCAGAATTTTCCTCTCATTTTAGGTTCACATCTGTTTGTCTTTAACAAAAAGGACGAGCTTGTTTGGTCTAAAAGAAATGGATTAATAGTTTATTTGGTTTGAGAAAAGAGAAGGAAAAATAATTATAACCACTTAAATTATTTTGTTAGCTCAACAACTTAATTTAATAAGTGGAAATAAGAACCTTTCTTCCTTCCCTTCTCTCCATTTTCCTCAAACCGAACAATCTATAAAGGAAAATAAAATACCAGTAAGATAAAAGAAATTGGGGAGTGAAGGGGTTTTATTTGGATAAAAAGATAAATTGGAGGGGAGGAAATAAATTCTACGATCCGTTCAATTTCTTTAAAATTTATTCAATTGCTTAACGACTAGCAATAACGCCCTCGAAGCAAAAAAAACAACAATTCAAACCTCCGACTGTCATGCATCCAGCCTTGAATTAATTTTCATTTAGTCATATTAGATTACTTAGTCATTTTCAACTGGAATAGCAATATACCTAATAATATACCTAATAATATCATTTAGTCATTTTCTTGGACTCAAATATTAGCTAGAGTTCAGCATGAAATTTGAAAACAATGGTGAAAACCTCATCATGAAGTCAACTTTGGCACATTTTACACTAGAAAACTAATAGCATATTAACTTCACACAAATTCAACAAGCTAAAAAATCATCAGAAAACAAAATTAATGATGCATTGTTAAACAAGCACGGAATGGCTAATTCTTAGGCCAAGCATTAAAATGTTTAAGTCAACTCACTTAACTAAAAGAAACCAAATACAAACTGGGGTTACTATTATTTTGAGTTCAACTTGATGAGAGAGGCATGGCTTCTTACAGCCCTACCTTTAACAAAATCCTGTTTGAAAATCATTCCACCAAGCAATTCAAAACTTTTCTAACCTATACCCTCTATTCCACATGTCCACTATGATAAAACTTACCTAAGGTAGTTAGATCTTTTTGAAAATAATGAAATTACATACAGGTAGTTGAGTTAAGAATATGATAAGAAGCATACATATAATCCAAACATGCATCAATTTGACATGTAAACAAACACATATGGAATTACAAAAATTAACCAATAATGGCAGGAGACTCATACACAAGTCCATGTGAAAATGAACTTTAAAAAACCATAAACAAAGAGAAAAAAGTACCTGTGACAATCATAATCCCTGGAATGCTCCTTAGACCTTGATGTGACCTGTGGCAACTTCTAGAATCATAAGTCCGAGGGCGCTCATAATCCCTACCACATTCTCGATCATTGTACCTGTGACGGTCTCTGCTCCTTTGATCATAATCCCTCCCTCGGTCACAACTATTAGCTTGGTCTTGGTCACAATTGGATTCTCTCTCCTGATCTCTACTTCTTTCTTTTGAT
>BPVZ01000196.1:273239-291863 GCA_020521535.1 Rubroshorea leprosula | reverse complement strand
TGGACTCCATTTGTGTACAGCAAATATGGCACAGCCAAATTACATCAATGTCCTCATTTGTTCAAAACTTTACGAAATTGACTCTCCGGTACTGTCATAAGTTGAAATATCTCTTCACGTCATCGATGGTTAAAAGTCTTGGGCAGCTTGAAGTACTCAAGATTTGGGGAGGTAAGGATATGCAAGTGGTAATGCTGATAGAAGAATTGGTAGAAAAAGAAAAGACAAGCCACACAATGTTTCCCAAATTAGACTGCTTAGACCTCTATGACCTTCCGCAACTCGTAAGATTTTGCTCCAATTGCAATTCTCTTGGAGAAGTATATGAAGCTCAAGGACTCAATGGTAGTGGATCGCAAGTAGTTGCAGCCACACAATCAAACTTGATGGAAACAGAAGTTACTCAGCTTGTATTTCCTCAAGTAACACACCTGGAACTTGATCATCTACCCAATTTCAAGGGTTTCTTCCCTCAAATCCACATCACAAAATGGCCATTGTTGAAAAGAATGCTTGTGGAACAATGTGACAAGGTGAAGACATTTGCTTCAGAATTTCCAAGCATTGAAACAACATATGGAGACAACCAACTTGAAAGGCAAACTCAAGATCCTATGTTTTGGATTGGCAAGGTACGACACCAAATGGGAAAAAATAATTGCATGTAGCTTATACAAATCATTTTTTTCTTAAATTCAAGTAGGAAGAAGTAGGAAAACTAAATAAAAAAAAATCAATCAATCAAAGCTTACCTTCTTCTCTTTTGATCTTTTCTAAATTTTGCTTTATTTTTATTTTATCTAAAAATAATGACTTTTCTCTCATTTTTTAATCTGCCATGGAAGTATTTGGGAACTAAAATTTTTCATATGTGAAAAATTAAGTCGCCTGTTATTATTTAGCTTAAATACATATTTATTGGGAATGCAATGCAATGTGGTTTCCATCTATAATTTTGCATTTGTACACTTTAATGTAATATGATATCTTCTTATTTAATTTTATGAAGCCAATCAAATTATAATATTTGTAAAAAAATTTGATTAGTTTTGTTTCTTTTCTTCTTCTTCTTCTTCTTCTTTTTTTTCTTTTTTTATCTCTAATGGAAGATTCTCGTACATGTATATAGCTATTAGACAAATGTTGGCTTGGGTTTAAGTTTTGACAAGTGATATATAACTACCTTTCTTGAAGTATGGATTTCATAATTTTTACTTGTTTAGAGCTCATGCTAACCAATTAGAGAGACGTTTCAAAGAATAGAGCAAATGCAGCTTGTTAGTAAGCATAGGTTAGTTAACTCACATATAGATAGGTCTCAATATAGTCAAGACATAGCATAAATAGAATATAGATAAATGTAAAACATTTTTGGACATGAAAGTATCTCATATTAATATGACATATCATAGTGCCACTTTAAATAACATGTCTAATCACATGCCAAAGGTAGTCATAACATACCCCCAACTGCGCAATGGTCCAAAAACACACACTCATGAGCTTACAAAAATCTTCGTGACATAGGACAGATGGCATGCTTTTGCATTATGTAGCTTAATCGCAAAACACGTTATACAAAGGATTTGTCTTGTATACCTATTTTGTATATTTTTATTCAATTTATAACATGTTGTATTTTTCAATTTGTCAGGATTCATTCCCCTGTCTAGAAGAACTGGAATTCAAACAGAATGACAACATGAAGGAGATATGGCGTGGTCAATATCCAGGGGTCTATTTTCCCAAACTAAAAGATATTAAATTCCTCCAATTTCAAAATTGCTCAGCTCTTCTTCCTTCTTTTAGTTTCTTCTTCCAGACACTACCTAATCTTGAGGAGCTGGATGTGAGTGAAGCTTCCTTTCATGAAATTTTCCAATGTGAGAGACTTCGTAGTGAGGGAAGGCCTACGCCCTCTCGGTTAAGTGAATTAAAATTATCAAAACTTAATGAGTTAATGCATCTTTGGAAGGAAGAATCTGACCTCAAATCGATTTTCTACAACTTGCGAACTCTAGAGGTGCTTGAGTGTATTAAATTGGTGAATTTAGTGCCATCAGTTGTATCTTTTGAGAACCTGCAGACTCTAGAAATATCAAAATGTCATGGACTTGAAAATTTAGTGAGTTACTCAACTGCTAGAAGCTTGAAACGGCTGGAAACAATGAGCATAACAGATTGTGACTTAGTGGAAGAAATTGTCAAATGCATGGAAGATAATGTGAAGGATGGCATTGTCTATGGCCAACTCCAGTCTTTGCAACTTCGCGGTCTTCCCAAACTGTCAAGCTTTTGCACAGGGAAGTGTGACTTGGAGTTCCCATCTTTGAAAGAAGTAATTGTGATAGGATGTCCACAAATGAAATATTTTTCCTTGGGAAAGACAGTAACAAAGGAATTACAAAATGTTCAATGGATAGATGGTGGAGAGAAAGGACACTGGGTAAGCGATCTTAACAGCACAGTACAAGACTTATACACTCAAAAGGTACACACTAATTCAAAAGATTTCCTTGTGTGTTTCTCAATCATTATATATTCAGCCTTCTTTACTTACTATTACTGGATTTAGTGAAATAGAAGAAGAACATGTAAATACAATATGATTTAAGAAAACCTTTTAAATGATTTTTTTGTTGGGAATGTATGGGATAGTTTAGAGTGAAGAGTAAAGAATTGTATGGGTCTACTTTCTTCCTTTTGGATAGCCAAGAGACTAGCCATTCTCTCTTGTTTGAACTTTCTCAGAGGCATAGAATAGAGCACTTTCAATAAGGGGATTAGAAGAAGAGCTTACAAGGTCAATTGAGGACGGCTTCACTTTTGCTTAGTTTCTGAATCTAAAGTACATTAAAAGAACCAAGGGTTGATCATTCATTTTCTATAATCCTTAATTTAATAATCAAAGAGACATTAGTGTAGTGACAGAGAGGAAACAACTTTAATTTTAAAAACTTAAAGGAATATTTTTGTATATTTCTCTAAGTTGATTTTGTGATTAATTGGATAGAGTTATTAATGTATTTTCTTTCTTTGATTAATATCATTGTTATTGTTATTGAGTTCTGTGTCATATCAAGGCAATTAATTTGTTGAGTTTTATAGGTTGGATACTTTGGATTTGAAAGTTTGAAACTCTCCGAGTTTTCTGAGTTAATTCAAATTTGGAAAAGGAATTCTGAAGAATTAGCATTACCTTTCAAAAAGATTCAATCTCTAGAAGTTAATAATTGTAGCAGCTTGAGCTACCTTCTAACCCCCTCCGTGGTAATGCGCCTTGAGCAACTCAAGAACTTGAAGGTAAAAGACTGTGCAGCAATAGGACAAGTGATCATGGCTACAAGAGTTGGGGAGGTGGTTGAATCTGACTCAATATTATTCCCACAACTAAAGTCCATTTCACTAGAGTTTTGCGCCAAGTTGTCAAGTTTCTATGTGGGAAGTAAGACCCTCAAGTTTCCAATGTTGGAGGAAATTACTGTGATGAATTGTCTAAAGATGGTTAGATTCACTTCTAAATTTTCAAGTGAGCAAGAGAAAGAGACAACTGATGGAAGAAGTGAGGAATTGCTTGTCAAGAAAGAACCTAATATCTTCATTGAGGCCTTTTTCTGTGATGAGGTGAGTTTTATTTTTTATTGTTTTAAAATTTCTTCACAAATTTGATAAGAGCAAGACTTCACTGTTCCTTTTTTGCCTAGCATAATTTCCACACTTCCACATCGCTTCAATAACTTTATGGACACAAATGTATTTGATGCACAAAAGTCAAAAGACTATTCATATCTTTTTAATCTATAGCATCTACTCTTTTTACTCGAGAATAATTTCCACTATTCTACGTCTTCAATAACTTTATGTTCAAAAGCCTATATATAGAATTCATATATTCATATATTTTTAATTTATGAATTACATATAATGGGAATATATACTGAAGCCATAGCAAGTATAGAAGCCTAGGTACTTTTATTCCTCTTCAACTAAACTTTTTTAATTCATCAAAATTAATATCATATGAAATTCATGCTTATACTTCCATGTCATTCAAACACTTTTCTCTTATTCAAGAAGAAAAGTTTTAATATAAGGCCTAACATACTTAACCCTTTTTTTAGTGATAAGGTCATTATTTTTTTTTTTTTGTGAAAATTATTTTTGTACTTCCTTAAAAGGTGTTTGGAATTTAGATGCTGATGCTACTATCTCCATTTATTTACCTTTTTGTTATCAATCACCATAAACAGTTATGGCTATACAATATTCTTCCACACCTTTACTTAAAATGTGAAATTACTCAAACAATGTTAAACTAACTCAAATTGAGATGGATGTTATCATCGGAAATGTTTATGAACATTATTCTCATATTCTTAATTTGAAATTTTATAATGTTGTTTTCTTTGGATTAAGAAAAAAGTTATTTATAATAGACGATCTCTTTGCAGGTCGAGTTTCCCAATTTGAATCTTTTGAAGCTGTCTTCAATTAACATTAGTCAAATTTGGAACAAGAATCATGAAGCAATCTCATCTTTCAAAAAGCTTCAACATCTAGAAATTTGTAATTGTAGCAGTTTGAGCTACCTTCTAACCCCTTCCATGGTATTGCGCTTTGGGCAACTCAAGAACTTGAAGGTAAAAGACTGTGCAGCAATAGAACAAGTTATCATAGCTACAGGAGTTGGAGAGGTAGTTGAATCTAACTCAATATCATTCCCACAACTAAAGTCCATTTCACTGGAGTCTTGCTCCGAGTTGTCAAGTTTCTATGTGGGAAGTAAGATCCTCAAGTTTCCAATGTTGGAGGAAATTATTGTAAAGAAATGTCTACAGATGGTTAGATTCACTTCTAAATTTTCAAGTGAGCAAGAGAAAGAGACAACTGATGGAAGAAGTGAGGAAATTCTTGTCAAGAGAGAACCTAATATCTTCGTTGAGCCCTTTTTCTGTGATAAGGTGAGTTTTATTTTTTTTTTTTTTTTTAAATTTCTTCACAAAATTGATAAGAACAAGACTTCACTGTTCCTTTTTTGCATAGTATAATTTCTACACTTCCACATCACTTCAATAACTTTGAGGACACAGATGTATTTGATGCACAAAAGTCAAAAAGGCTATTCATATTTTTTTAATCTATAGCATCTACTCTTTTTACGTGAGCATAATTTCCACTACTCTACATCACTTCAATTACTTTATGGTTAAGAGGCTATACAGAGAATTCATATATTCATATATTTTTAATCTATAAATTACACATAATGGGAATATATGTTGTAGTGATAAAAAGTATGAAAGCCTGAGTATTGCCACTCCTCTTTAACTAAACTTTTCTCATTCGTCAAAATTTATGTCATATGAAATTCATACTCATGCTTCCATGTCATTCCTACACTTTTCTTTGATTCAAGAATAAAAGTTTTGATATAACACTTAACATTCTTACTTAACCTTTTCTCAATGATAATATTTTTTTTTTTTTTTGTGCTTCTTTAAAAGGTGATTGGAATTTTGATGCTGCTACAACAATAATCTCTATTTATTTACTTTTGTTATATCAATCACCATAAACAATTGTGGCTAGATATTCTTCCACATTTTCACTTAAAATGTGAAATTACTCAAACAATGTTAAATTAACCCAAATAGAGTCTACTGCCATCATTGGAAATGTTTATAAATGTTATTCTTATATTTTTATTTTAGAATTGTTAATGAATTTTATTCTCATATTCTTAATTTGGAATTGTGTAACATTGTTTTCTTTGGATTAAGAAAAAGTTGTTCATAACAGAGGATCTCTTTGCAGGTTGAGTTTCCTAATTTGAAGATTTTGAAGCTATCTTCAATTAACATTAATCAAATCTGGCACAATCAGATTTCAGAAAACCATTCTATTAAAAATTTAAAAGAGTTGGTTGTGGAGGGCTGTGGTACTTTGAAATATCTATTGACATCCTCTATGGTTGAAGGTTTTCAGCAACTCACAAGGCTCAAGATTTGTGGTTGTAAGATAATGGAAAGGGTAATAGTCATTGAACAATTAGAAGAAGAGAAAAGGATGAGGCAGACTTTCTTTCCTAAGCTTGACTCTCTAGTTCTCCAAGAACTTCCAAATTTCACTAGATTTTGTTCTGGAAATTTTTTGGAATTCCCCTCCCTTACAGAACTTACAATAAGCAAGTGCTCTATGTTGAAGACATTCATCTCCAGTTTTGCTATAGGGAACATGACAATCAACACTGAAAATGAAGTGAATGCTGCACCATCTCTCTTTTATGAAAAGGTGGTTTCTTCTCTCTCTCTCTCTTTTTATTATTAATTTTTTAGAATTTGACTCATTAAACTTTGATATTTTAATCCATAGCATCTGTTCTTTTTACACAGCATATACTTTCCAATATTCCACTATTCCACATCACTTCACAATAACTTTATGTTCAAAAGGCTGTATATAGAATTCATATATTCATATATTTTTAATCTATAAATTAAATATAATGGGAATATATATTGTAGTAATTGCAAGTATAAAAGCCTAGGTACTTTCATTCCTCTTTAACTAAACTTTTTTAATTCATTAGAATTAATATTTATATGAAATTCATGCTCATACTAACATGTCATTTTAACACTTTTCTCTAATTCAAGAATAAAATTTTTAATGTAAAGCCTAACATTCTTAACCTTTTTCCAGTGATAATGTCAGATTTTTTTTTTTTTTGTTAAAACTAATTTTGTACTTCTTTAAAAGGTCTTTGGAATTTGGATGTTGAGGCTACTATCTCCATTTATTTATCTTTTTTATATCAATTACCATAAACAGTTGTGGCTAGACAATATTCTTCCACATTTTTGCTTAAAATGTAAAATTACTCAAATAATGTTAAACTAGCCCAAATAGAGACGGGTGTCATAATTGGAAATGTTTATGAAAGTTATTCTCAAATTCTTAATTTGAAATTATATAACATTGTTTTCCTTGGATTAAGAAAATGTTGTTCATAATAGAGGATCTCTTTGCAGGTCAAGTTTCCCAATTTGAAGCTTTTGAAGCTATCTTCACTTAACATTAATCAAATTTGGAACAAGAATCATAAAGAAATCTCATCTTTCAAAAAGCTTCAACATCTAGAAGTTTGTAATTGTAGCAGCTTGAGCTACCTTCTAACACCTTCCATGGCATTGGGCCTTGTGCAACTCAAGGACTTGACGATAAAAGATTGTGCAGCAATGGAACAAGTGATCATGGCTGCAAGAGTTGAGGAGGTAGTTGAAACTGGCTTAATATTCCCACAACTGGACTACATTTTGCTAGCGTCTTGTTCCAAGTTGTCATGTTTCTATTTGGGAAGTAACACCCTCAAGTTTCCAATGTTGGAGAAAATTATTGTGAAGAATTGTCTAAAGTGGGTTAGATTTACTTCCAAATTTCTAAGTGACAGAGAGAGAGAGATAGCTGATGGAAGAGGTGAGGAAGTGCATGTCAAGGAAGAACTTGATATCTTCATTGAGACCTTTTTCTGTGATGAGGTGAGTTTTCATTTTTCTTTTTCTTTTTTTCATTTTTTCATTTTTTTTTTTGTGAAAAATTTCTTCACAAATTTGACAAGAATAAAACTTCACTATACTTCTTCCATGGAGTCTAATATAATTTTCACTATTCTACAGCACTTCTATAAATGTGGATATAAATGTCTTTGATGCATAAAGGTTAAAAGCCTTAACGAATATTAAAACTTGTATACTGTTATTCCTCTTCAACTAAATTTTTCTACATCAAAATTTGTATCGTATGAAATTCAAGTTTATAGTTCTATGTCATTCCTACACTTTTCTTTGATTCAAGAATAAAAGTTTTACTGAAATTAAAACTTTTTCGTAGGTTGAGCTTCCTATCTTGAAGAAGTTGACTCTGTCCTCAATCAATGCAAAGCAAACTTGGAACAGTCATCTTTCATCAATAACTTCATTTGCTCAAAATTTAATAAAGTTGAAGGTGGTCAACTGTTCCAATTTGAAGTATCTATTTACATTCTCAATACTTAAAAGTTTTGTGCAACTTAAAAAACTCAGGATTAGTGGATGTGAGATGATGGAAGTGGTAATATTGATAGAAGGGACAGTGGAAGAAGAAAAGATTTGCCAGACGGTGTTCCCCAAACTAGAGACCTTGACACTTAATGACCTACCCCAACTTGCAACATTTTGCTCCAATTGTGATTCTCTAGGAAAAATTTCTGACTCTGGAAGAGTCAATTTTGATACTAGATCACCAAAACTGCTAGCCACGCAATCGACTTTGGTTGAAACAGAAACCACCAAGCTTGTATTTTCTCAAGTGAAAGAGCTGATACTTAGACTCTTACCGAAATTCAAGAGTTTCTTCCCTCAAATGCACATCACAGAATGGCCATCATTGAAAAGTTTAGTTGTGATCGAATGTCATGGAGCACAAATAGTTGCGTCAGAATTTTCAAGCACTGAGATGACACATGGAGACAGCCAACTTGAAAGGGAATCTCAACATCTCATGTTTTGGATTAGCAAGGTACGCACAATCAAGTCTAATAGGAAAAAATGCATATATCTAATACAAATACATGCTCTTCATTTTTGTTCTTATAGTGAATGAAGGAAAGAAATAGGAAAAGTAATCTATGAAGACAAAATAAAGAAAATTTTCCATTTGTTTTCCTTATGTTCTAATTTATTTTATTTTGAAGATAAAGAAATAAAATTATCAGAACTTCGTAAATTAATATCTCAACCTTGTCTTGAATTCCTACGTGTAGAGATTGTTCACTCTAATTTAATATTGTCTTGCTCTCATTTTTTCTAATACTAGCAAAAATGTTGTTATCCCAATCCTAAATCAGGAGTAAGCTCCACTTAGTTAAAACTTATGGTCATCTTGAGTAAAAAAGTTATTTAAAAAAAAATTCTTTTTCATTTTAATACTTTGGTCTTTCGTCTAACTTAAGTGAATAATAGTTTGCAAATTAAGAAAATTTGTTACAAGGATATTCTTCAAGTTAACCTATATGATTATATGATTAAAGATTTTTACATAGCAATCACCTAAATAATAATTTATTATTTCTTGAAACTGGAGTGATAGAAAAATGGAAGAATTGCGAAAACAAAACAATAATAAAGAAAGAAAAATTAGACGCGTTTATGTGAGAGATGAAGTGATTTTTCAATGGCAGAAAAATGTGAAAATTTTTATGGTTAGAAATATGCGTCAAAAAATTATTTTTTTTTCAAAATCAAGATTTATTGTATAACTTAGAAATGACAAATTTATCAAAGAATAATAGATTTATTTAAAGGTTGGATTGTGTTCTTAACTCGTGTCAATTTCTCAGGCTACATTTCCTAGTCTAGAACGGCTGATTGTGAAATGGAATGACAATATAAAGATACAGTGTGGACATCATCCAGAGGAGTATTTTGGTAAACTAAAGGTTCTGCACCTCCTTGGCTTTCCTAAGCAATCGGCTTTTCTTCTACCCTTCTTCCACTCCCTGCCCAATCTCAAAAAGCTTCTTGTAAAGGATGCTTTCTTCGATGAAATATTCCAATGTGAAGAAGTTACTGGTGAGGAAAAACCTGTATGTGGACGCAGTCCATTAAGAAAAATAAGATTGTCCAAACTTCATGAGCTAACACATCTTTGGAGGGAAGAATCCCAAGTTGAAGTAGACATTCTCAGAAACCTAAAAGCTCTAAAAGTGCAGGAATGTAGCAGATTGAAGAATTTAGTTCCCTCCACTGTATATTTCGACAATTTGCGGACTCTAGTGGTATCTGAGTGTCATGGACTTGTCAATTTAGTGAGACACTCAACAGCAAAAAGCTTGGGGCAGCTCCGAATAATGAAAGTAGCCAATTGTGAGATGATAGAAGAAATTGTCGTATGTCCGGGTGATGCTGTGAAGGATGGCATTGTTTTCACCAATTTGAATTGTTTGCAACTTAAAGGTCTACCAAGACTAGAAAGCTTCTGCTCAGGGGATTGCAACTTTAAATTCCCAGCTTTGAGAGAGGTAATTGTTACAGAGTGTCCAAATATGCAGATTTTCTCTAAGGGAGAACTAAGCACACCAAGACTGCATGAAGTGAAATTGACAGGAGATGTATATGAATATATGGATAAAGATATAGATGAAGATATAGAGAAAACAATAGATGATATTTTTAATAAAGATGAAGGCAGCATAAAAGTTGTTGAAGATGAAAGATGCTGGGTGGGGAACCTTAACAGCACTGTACAACAGTTGTTCAAGGAAAAGGTATGTAGTGATGATTCCAAAGACTTCCTCATGCTTTTTTTTCTCCACCTTTTTAAACTTTTTGTTAACCTTTTCCTTAAACATTAGTTAAGAACATGGGCGAAGTAATTAAAGTATCACCTAAATTATGTTTTTCATTTTATTTAAATAGTTTCCACTTCTTCTAAAAATGGTCAAAACATATCTAGATATGATTAATGGATCAGGGTGCAAGGTCATGGTAAGTTGATGAACTTCTTTTCTTTGAATTTGCTATGCAAATCAAGGAAGCACTTTCAGTTATACACCTTTCTACTGCAGTTTGTGCTTTGCCCTTTCAACATGTTATTGTGATGGTTACAGAGTGCTCGTAATTCCAAAAAGGGCAACGGAGAAAACAATGATCGTGACACTAAAGAAGATGGTAATTAATGGCTATGAACAAGATTGGAATTTTAGGTGATGTTTCTATCTCTATGTATGAGATTATTCATTGTCGTTGTGAATTTGGTCTTGTGTTTATATCTAATTGACATCTTAGGCATAATCTTTAGAAATCTTTCTATACAAACATATCACATCTTTCACATAGCATGAATGAGAAAACCCTAAGTCTTATTCTTTTTGCTTAAATATTTCTAATGCTTCTTTAAAAAAAAAAAAAAAAAGGAGCTTGGTTATCCATGCGTTAGTCCTATTCTTGCTTTCTGCACCATTAATTAATATAGGTTGTTTTTATGGGTATAGAATGCCTAATTAGATTTGAGGAAAGTATTAGTAGTTATTCTGAAGAGGATAATGTTAATAGTGCTGAAGATGGGTGCAATGCATTCTTAAGTGAGGGGGCTTTTACTTCAATCGTCTACACTTGTCTTGTTTACCTTTCCATTCATATGGATGGTGCACTTTCTATTTCATCTTATAATCATTTTATATGTATTAATGATGATTTCTTATTTCCTTGTAGGTTTTAATCGCACACTCACAAGAAGCTAGATTTTTGTGCCACCAAGTTCCCACATTGCTTTAGCTCTCAAAAGAATCTTCAATTTCTTAAATTCGTGTGTGACATGATTATCAAGTAATTAATTCTAGAAACCACTAGAGATCATTTCATTTCATTTTTCTTGTTTTGTTTGCTTTATTGTATGAAAGAGAGCATTTTAATTTGTTGTGTAACTTCATTCAAAAAGAGATGTGATTTGTGAATCAATTATGTGATGTGTTTTAATTTACATTTAAATAGTATTTTAGTTTTGTTTTCGTTCAAGAAGAGAGACAATAGAACTTAATTTATCCTTTGTTGAGTATGTTTGTGGTTACTGGTTTTTTGTTTTGATGTTTATAAATTTTACATTTCTAAACAAAAAAACTCATTTAATTTTGTGCTTTTGCAACATGTTTTTATGATTATTAAAGAAATAAAAACAAAAATAGTTTTAGTACTGTTAAAGAAATTCATATTTTTAGTCATTAGTGTTAAAATTTATTTTAAACAAAATTTTAATTTTAATTTTCAATAGTTTTAAGAACTATGAAAATCACAACTAAAGATCAAATATTATAATCATACTAAATGAAACCTTCATCCTATAATTTTTTGCTCTCCGTCCTATTTCTCTTAAATCAAATATACTCTTAAGTGAAGCCACGCATTAATTCAAAATATCATAAGTTCTTTTAGTTTTATAAATTTCTCGTATCCCTTTGTTAAGCAACTCTTCATTTTACACACAAAGCAACCTATAATTTCAAATATCTAGGTATTTGCCCCATTTGATTGAAAATTATGAGATCACTAGCGTCAGTGCTCCTTACAAGGTTTTTTCTTTTTCCCTTTTTTTTTTTTTTTTTTTTTGATGAATCCGATCGGAGGTTTGCATTTGGGTATTGTTCGAGCTTGATAAATCCTTTACATTATATCATAGGTGGAGTACCAGGTGGTTTCCCTTGACCTTGAGCTTCTCTGAAGAGGGAACATTACAGCCAGTTCAAACAACAGTTTACTCAGATATTGAAGACAGGCAATTATGCTGAGATTATAGGGGCCGTAGATGACATACACATTACTTCATAGCATATTCCGGGGCATAAGACCTGAATGGGACCGAATTGTAAATGGGCATCTTAAAAAAGTGCTGAAGAACCTGAACTTTTTCCTTGATCCTTGTTAATTCTTTTGTAGTACTAGATTTAAATGTAACGGAGTCAGTGTGCTTCTCAGTTTCTTTTTCTAGTAAATCTATCATAGCAATCTCAGTGCTATATCAGATAAAACACTCCACTTTTCCAATGTAATCTTGATGTATTTGGTTGTATATATATCTGTCAACCAATACTTGGTCTAAGAATCTGAAAAATGAATGAATTATGGAGAGCTCTATGCAGTTACAAAACTTACAAGCCATTTCCAGAATTTTCCTTTCATTTTAGGTTCACACCTGTTTGTCTTTTACAAAAAGGAAGAGTTTGTTTGGACTAAATGAAATAAATTAACAGTTTGGTTTAAGGAGAGGAGAGGGAAAATAATTATAACCAATCAAAATATATCAAATTATTTTGTTGGCCCGCAACTTAATTTGATTAGTGGAAATAAGAACCCCTCCCCCTTGCCTTCCATCTGTTTCTCTCAAACCCAGCAGACTAAAGGAAAATGAGACATCTTACTTTATTTAGATATGAGAAATTGGGGAGTGAAGGGGTTTTATTTGGTTAAAAAGAGAAATTAGACGGGAGGGAATAAATTCTAAGATCCATTCAATTTCTTTAAAATCCATTCAATTGCTTAACAACTTACCATAACGCTCTAGAAGCAAAAAACAACAATTCAAACCTCAAACTGCCATGCACGCAGCCTTGTATTAATTTTCATTTAGTCATTTTAGATAACTTTAGTCATTTTCAACTGGAATTGCAATATATATACCTAATAATATCAAAGCCAACTCACAAGTAACAAATATCCTCTTAATTAAACATGTTGATACGTCCACTGGAGGAACTATCGAACTTACTGAGAAAAACATTAATTTGGGTAAACACAATTCATACTACTCCTATATGCGTTTACCTACCTAAGCAAGAAAAGTTTCATATTCATATGCTTCCTGGCAACAATCATCTAATACTGATCACGTCCAATTAAAAGGAAGAGTAAAGTTGAAGAATAATCAGTATAGGCATTGAAAATTTTAATAAATTCAAGCAAGAAAAATAAGAAAATAGGCTAACAAAATATTAGTTACCGAAGGAGTGTCAGCATTCAAATCCCAGCAATAAAGAACTAAAATCTTTTGCCGAGAAACACACATGGAGAGAGTTGCATCATGAAACAAAATATTGGTGACTTAAGGAATGACATTCCCTCGTCAGATCATCATGCTCAAATGAAACTAAAGGTACTTGTGATAAAATTAAAGGATTTACAGGAATTTTTTAATGTGAAAACAGAAACAGCATTCAAATCTACCGGTGTTTGCCAAACCACAAGCCTTGAATCGTTATGTGTCCATGCAGGATTTACAGCCATTTCTATGTTTCTATATTCCAAAACTAATGAAACAATACTAGAAACCAATCATAGCATTTAATACTGTTTTAATAGAACTCTTATCCTCATGCTTATCTGCACCAATACATTTGGTTAAGGTCCTTTTTCATCACCGATTTAAGAATTGCCCAAGGGAGCCCTTTTAACTTTTAAGTTTTATCAAGAGTAAATCAATCGAATACTCACCTAATACCATGCTCAAGCTCGACGAACATAAAAAGTTGAGCTCAATCTCCAACTCAAGCTCATTTCTTCTCTCAAAGTTGATTTAAAAGAATCATAAAACCTCAAAATGAACTAGTCTTGGCTCTTTTTTAAGTGTAGAAACAATTATAATTAGCTTATTTAGCTTAGAACATCAAAAAATAAAGGTGGAGGTTCAGGTGAGAGTTTCTTGCGTGACAGAATCTAGCCCATAGAGGATGCTCAAATCCTTGAATATATTAAATTTGATTGTCCCTGGCTTTTATATTGCACTCAGCTTCTTCTTGGACTCAAATATTAGCTAGAGTTCGGCATGAAATTTGAAAACAATGGTGAAAACCTCATCATGAAGTCAGCTTTGGCACAGTTTACACCCAAAAACTAATAGCATATTAACTTAACACAAATTCAACAAGCTAAAAAATTCATCAGAAAACAAAATTAATGATATATTGTTAAACAAGCAAGGAATGGCTAATTCTCAGGCCAAGCACTAAAATGTTTAAGCCAACTCACTTAACTAAAAGAAACCAAATACAAACTGGGGTTACTATTATCTTGAGTTCAACTTGTTGAAAGAAGCATGGCTTCTTACAGCCCTACCTTTAACAAAATCCTATTTGAAAATCATTCCACCAAGCAATTCAAAACTTTTCTAACCTATACCCTCCATTCCACATTTCCACTATGATAAAACTTACCTAAGGTAGTTAGATCTTTTTGGAAATAATGAAATTACCTACAGGTAGTTAGAGTGAAGAATATGATAAGAAGCATACATATGATCCAAACATGCATCAATTTGACATGTAAACAAGCACATATAAAATTACAAAAATGAACCAATAATGGCAGGAGACTCATACACGAGTCCATGTGAAAATGAACTTTAAAAAACCATAAACAAAGAGAAAAAAAGTACCTGTGACGATCATAATCCCTGGAGCGTTCCTTAGACCTTGAACATGACCTGTTGTGACTTCTAGAATCATAAGTCCAGGAGCACTCATAATCCCTACCACGTTCTCCATCATTGTACCTGTCAAAATCTCTGCTCCTTCAATCATAATCCCTCCCTCGGTCATGACTATCAGCTTGGTCTTGGTCATGACTGGATTCTCTCTCATGATCTCTACTTCTTTCTTTCACCTAGGAAAAAAAAAAAGATATCACAAAACCCCCTCTCTATCTGATGGTTTACAGATTATCCAAAGGAAAAAGTGGGGAAAAAAAAGTGAGGATTACCTCCTCTCATCATATGGGTCAAGTTTGCGGCTCTTGTTTCTCTTTTCCTGACAAAAGTTAGTTAACAAGAAGTGCTGCTTAACGCTTCTTTTAAAAATATAAATGCCTCCTCAATTTAGCTAAATATAACATACCACAAGACTATTCGGTCAGAATTAAATGGTAGGCATAATCAATAGGCAGCTTAACTTGACCAAACCAGGCCTTTCATCCATCAGGTTTATCGTCAGATTTTAAGAGCCCTTTTTCCCTCTATTCTTAAAATGCCCAAAACAAAATCATTTCTTCTACTTTTTCTGTCTTATTTGATTTCATATTTTAGACTTTCTTTCCTACTTTCAGCAAACAAAACTGAGCTATCAAAATTGGTTGAGAACCACAACATTTCATAATGCATTTTAAACTGAATATGCACAGACAAGGTAGAAAATGCTATGTTTTAAAGTCCAGCATATACAAGCAATAAAAAAAAATTAGAAAATGGGGCATAATATTCTTCTCCAAGGTCAGAAAAACTCACAGATGATACTAGCTGAGAATCTTTATAGAAGAATGTGAAACATTACACCAGCACCTGAACCAACATATTCACAATACAAACCTAAGGACATCTGGAAAAGATCAATAGAAGAATAGAGATACCTACTAAGCACAAAAGCATTTAATTTGCTGTTATACTAGAATCTAATAGGCAAAGGAAGTAAATAAAGGTCTGATTAATTTTATTTAAAAAAAAAGGGGGCAAAAGGAAAGAAAAGCTGAATGCGCATAGCATGTGGAGAAAAGTTCGGGCATTCTGTAAAACCAAAATCTTGGACAGCAGGAACTTCCTACCCCAATGTAATTTATTTGTAAAGAAAAGCCACCATAGCATATAAATAATCTTACCTGCAGCTTTGCTAGTTTATCACAGATTTGCATATAGCCTAGATGCAGTTTGCCTCAAAAATGATCTGCTAAACGTCGATCACTGAAATGAACAAGAAAAATCAAAACACTTTTACCCAGAAAATAGAAAAAGTTGCAGGAGCTTGCACTGTACAGTTTCCTAAATGTTTACTATCTAACAATTGCAAGATCTACATGCACATAAAACGGAAAAAGACGCACATTATGTAGCTGCAAAAGTTATCCTCGTAAAACTGGGCCCAAAAGCCTGCTGGTAATCAAGAGGTATAATAGTCAGGGTCAAAAGCTGAAGCACTTGAAACCCCAAAGCTAACTGTTCAAAGCCTTCAGAAAGCTAGGATAAAAGGTTATGACCAGGAAGTAGAGGATAAACAAGGTACCTGTCATAAACACTCAAAAATGCTCCAC
This sequence comes from Rubroshorea leprosula, assembly GCA_020521535.1. NCBI lineage: Eukaryota > Viridiplantae > Streptophyta > Magnoliopsida > Malvales > Dipterocarpaceae > Rubroshorea > Rubroshorea leprosula. The sequence continues at coordinate 275,265 of BPVZ01000196.1, read as the reverse complement.
AAATGTCACAAACCCATAGCTTTTGATCGGTATGAAATAACATTAGATCAAAATGATTAGTGCAGGTGAAATATTACTCTATAAATGGACAAATGAATTTGACTAAAATCAAAGGAGATTTCGCACACCTTTCAAAACTTTTCTAATTAAGGATATGACCTTTTTTTCTTTACTAATCAAGGCAATCACCTTTCAAAGTTTCTAAAGGATATGACCTTTGCAAGTAAGGAAAAAGGTCATATCCTTAATTAGAAAAGTTTGGAAAGGTTGTGTCCTTATTTGCATGAAATCTCTTACAGAAGGCGACTGGCTGTTCATGCATTAATTACACAAATTAAATTCCACATTTTCCTTGTAAGGTCATAGTACATCTAAGTTTTCATATCTAGTTTCTTCTTAAATGGGTCAACTTTTCCTTTCTATGATATTGTAAGAAAGAACTACAGGACTCACAATGCGAACATCAGCAGCAATGTATTTTGAGGAATCCAGAACAGGCTCCTGTCTGGCAAGGAGCTGAGCAGATATGGAAAAACAAATATCTGCAAATAAGTCATAATGCAAACCATCAAGGAAAAGAACAGTATAAGTTAATAATATAAATCCATCTAAAGATATAACACTATAAAGTTCAGAAATTGAAACCTTTTCTAGTGCTTCTGCCTCTTCTAAAGCTTTTCATGCCTCATTGATCATCCCCTTCTCACCTAAAAATCATTTAGAGAGAAAGAGCGTTTCAATTACCACTATAAAGTACATATATCCCTAAAATCTTTATACCACAATGTACAATAAAACACATTTAAGGACAATTTTCAAATAAATAAAATAGATTTTCAAATAATAAAAATCCTAATCGCAAGGAACCTTTTTTTAGTACAACTGCCAGCTTTTTTCATATTGATATCAATCAGAAAGACGATTAATTTTAGGCTAACTTAAGGAACAAGAAGCTTTTCAATCAAGAGCAAGTCTTCAGTCCAATGATTTATAAGTTTAATTCATCGTTTATAATTTAGAGATATTTTGGTAACTTTAGTTTTTCTAATATCCTTCTGTATAGTTTATGGAACCTAATATCCCTCTATACCACATAATTAAAATCTTAGAATTTATGAAACTTATTGAACCAGACAAACAAAACTTCACAACAATTATTGCAAAATTGGACAGCCCTTTGAACCATACACATAAAGTACTCTTAATCAATTGGCATGACAGACTAATGGACAGTAATGCATCTTTTTCAAATTCAAGAGTCCCACCGCGTTGGGCAGAAACCTTATCAGAAAATACTAGCAGCTGGTCCCCTTTTATGCATAACCTTGGAAAGTGAAATAAATCTAAAAATTAACATCAAAAGTTGATTGATTTCAACAAAAAGAAAATCATAAAAAGCAAATATGATAAAAAAAAAAAAAAAAAAAAATGAAGCTACATGCTTACCATGTTAATATGACTTTGCAGAAAAAAAAAAATAAATATTATCTCAAAAGAAAAAGTTTTCAGCTATAATTGAGAAACAGAGCCCAATTAAGACACAATCTAGGGCAAAGAAGAGATACCATATTGGTTGGCTTCCTTAAATTTCCCCTTAATCTGCTTTGAAAGCTCTAGTACTTCTGGTGTCAGTAGCATCAATCTAAAAAATAAATCATTAAGTCCCAAGTAGGAGAAAGGTCAGCCAGATCAAATTACAAAAAGTGAACCGAAAACTTACGCAAAACCTGAGTAACTTCAGTGACTGATATAGCAATAGCAGCCTTGGCATCCTCATCCTCAAGGCGCTTGAGAGCTCTACCAATCTTCCTATCACACTCAACAATGAGCCTGTTAATAGCATCTTCCAACTCTCTGTCATAGTTATCGATGCCTTTTGCCTTAGCCTCTTCATATCTACAAAGGGTTAAGAAAACACAAGGAGAAAAATAGAACCCACTAAAGTAAAAGGTTGATACCATAGCAGATGCATTACTTTTTAAAATCAACAATAAAGTACCTACAACTAAAAAGGAACAACAATAAT
>BPVZ01000196.1:168659-190653 GCA_020521535.1 Rubroshorea leprosula | reverse complement strand
TTGGTATGAAGTTCTAGTCTTTCTGTTTTGTTTTTTTTTTGTTTTTTTTTTTTTTTTTTTCCTGTAATTTATTGATATGTCTCTTTTTTTCACTTTCTAGTGATGCATCTTGTTCTAAATTTCTGTGCTTTCTTGAATTTATAGCTTTAAAGTTTCTTGTTTTTAGTTACTTGAATGATCAAAAGTGTAGCTACGTAGTTGCTTATTTTGGTCTGGATTGGTATGGAATTGAAGATGATAGTATCATTGTTGTTGTTGATGTTGGGACTTGTGTTAGTCTTTGAAAAACGGTCCTACATAAGTATCGTTGTTATTAAGGATGGATAAATAGCTTGAATTGGAATCTTTCTTTTACTTTCTGGGGAAAGTGGGAAATTGGGAATCACCTAGCCTGCTGTCTCATTTGGTGCCGAATGGCCATAGTTTGAGCCAAACAAATAATAAGAGACGAGGTTAGCCTTGGTGGCTTCAGCCAATGTTAAAGATAAACAAGACAACTAACAAGAATTGCAAATGAGCCAATTGGCGGCGGATTGGTTCTCAGCTACTTAAATAAAGACAGAAAGTTCTCTGATGAAGAGCCATCTGCCGTCACTTAAAGATGTTAGACACATTTACTTAGTACTTCAGGGATAAATATAATCAGGATTAACTATATTTTTTCTCTGGTTTGGATTTCATGAAAGAAATGTTTGCAGCTTACTTGTAGTACTAGGATCAGTCTTTAACTCTTGAGTTTTGCCTCTAAATGGTATAAAACTTTGTGGATATCTTCTGCAGTCCAATATGACGAACATCCAATTCAATGAATAGTTTCATCCCAAATAAATTATAATTTTTATATGTTTGGTCATACACAGACTATAAAAACAATATTAGAGAATTTATTAAGATAAAGTTATGTAAGTTAGGTTACAATGTAGTTGATATGACTCCTTGTCTCCCTCAGGTGAGGTTCTTGCTAAACAATTGGCAAGTTTAGGGGCCAAGCTAATACTTTCAGCAAGAAATGAAGCTGAATTAGAGCGAGTTAAGCGGCAACTTACTGGTATGCCAAAATTGGCTTCCAAGATTTTTTTTCCCCTTTAAATGTCTTCACTACTTCTTTCAAGTGATGTGTTGGATAGTCATGCAGGTAAACATGCACCTGCGGAAGTGAAGATTTTGCCCCTTGATTTGACATCTGGAGAAGCTTCCCTCAAGAAGGCTGTAGATGAAGCAGAATCCTCTTTCTCTGGTGTTGGTGTTGACTATATGATCCACAATGCAGCCTATGAGCGCCCTGTAAGTTAAACTTTTCTTCTTGGCACGGAAATTTCATTACTCAAATGGCTTTACAAAATGCATGATCACAAAGGTTCTTTTGGTTTGGTCATCTCATGTGGTGTTCAGTTTGAAGAAAACTTACACCATTTCTTCGACAACCAATAATTAGGGTTTCTTTGGAACAAACTTGCACCATTTCTATGATGGCCAATAATTAATTCCTATTAATCATGCTTCCATGGATAGGTCATATGTTGCTACAAGAGAAACTGAAGATTGAGGCGAGAATTACTTTCCTTTGACTTTCCTCCTGACACAGTAACATGTTTTTCTCTTTGTCTTGTGTTTCTTGTTTGTCAGAAAACAACAGCTTTGGATGTGACAGAGGAAGGCCTAAAGGTACCAACTATGGGAGCTCATGGGCAGTAGTAACTCTTACATGTAGTGTAATATTTTGATAAAGTCATTATCTACCTTTACAGAAGTAATGATTCTGTTCTATGTCTTTCCACATTAGGCTACATTTGATGTCAATGTGCTTGGGACAATCTCTCTTACACGGCTGCTGGCACCTTCAATGTTGAGTCGGGGAAGAGGTCACTTTGTTGTGGTATGTGGTAATAATGATCTTTTACCAATGAAAAATATAAGTTGACCTGTGGGGGCCACTCATTTTCCTGCAAAATTGCTTAGCTGGACATTAACATCATACTTTGTGAGACATGCACTACAACTTTATACAGCTGGACTAAATGAATGTGACTAGTCAGATGCATTTACGTGATGAAAGTTCAACTAATTTTGCCATCTTTTTTGGAAAAACTAGTTCTGCCATAATTGATCCGCCTAACACCCATCTGAGATTAATTTTTGAAAGATCATAATTCCTGCCTAACCTATTTCCATCCATTACTTAAACATTGTTTGATGCTAATTGATGGCCATGAGCCTCATCTTTATAAAGCTGAAAATTTAATACATTTCCATCCTTTGCTAAAATAGTTATCATATGTAGATGAGCAGTGCTGCTGGAAAGACACCTGCACCTGGCCAAGCTGTCTACTCCGCTTCTAAATATGCCCTAAATGGATACTTCCATACCTTGCGTTCTGAGGTATGAATGAAATATCTGTCCTGATTGCAAATGAAGTTTCTTCATCATTTTAGTTGTATGTTGCGTCTTGTGACTTATAGCCTAATTATATTTGCAATAATAGTTAATGACTTGGAAAAAGGAATCAGAGCCAAACTATACTGATCCTGTTTAAGTTTGAAGTTTGAACTGAAGTAATGATTCCATACCATTAAAAGTTGGTTTTAAAAATTCAACTATGTTCAGGGAGATGACTCTTGCCTTCTGCTTATTCAAACTTCAAGGCTTCTAGCATTGTCTCATTTAGTGTCACTCTTGAATATGCTTTTGTTGTAGACATTTTGAGTTGAGGATCTCAAATTCTTGCTTTAAGGTGAATGAGTTTATTGAGAATTAGAGTTGATTTCGGTTTTTTATGTTTCTAGTGGGAACAGTAGGTATATGCATTTTAAAAGAGCATCCTTTGTTGTGGATGCCAATTAATGGCCTCAGATGCTGTCCTCTCTTTCTCTGTGCCATCTCATTTTTGTCTTATTTTGTTTTTGATTTTGCTTGGTTGCAGCTTTGTCAGAAAGGGATCAAGGTTACAGTTGTGTGTCCTGGGCCAATAGAAACATCAAATGGTTCTGGAGCAAGAAACCTGGGACAGAAATCTGAAGTAAGTTCATTATCTTGTAATTTACCCTAACATCAATTTTAGTGATCCTTGTAATATTTGAATGGGTTGCATAGCACTCTTACATAGATCTGAATGGTTGGGAGGATAATACTGTTGAGTTTTTGTTAAATCAAATTCTCTACAGGCTTCCCCCCGACCCCCACCCCCCCAAAAAAAAAAAAAAAATCTCTGTTGAAGCTAGGTTTTTTCTCTCTGCTATTGTAAAGAATGAGGAAAGTTATGGTACACCATCTCATAGCCACCTGCAGGACAAGATACTTACCTAGTTCCTTGCACATATATATTTCTAATCTTCTGCATGATTTTTTTCTTTTAATAGAAGCATGTGTCAGCACAAAGGTGTGCAGAGCTTACAATCATTGCTGCCTCCCATGGTTTAAAGGAAGTTTGGATATCATACCAGGTATCTATATTCTTGTTCTAATTCTTTCTGTTTGGATCTAGGTCTCATAATTTGTCATAACAAAGTGTTGAAGGCCTAACCAACGCAATTGATAGAGTTTTGGATTTCAACATTAATGCATTAATGATGATTTATTTCTTGTATGGAAGATGTCCAAGTGAAATATGTCTGTTAAAACTCATTAATTTAATCATGGTTAACCGTGTGCTTTATTAGGTCTCCTTACGGTTTTACTCTCTTTCTCTCTCCCTCTCCCTCTCCCTCCCTTATAGAGTGTATGCATGCCCACATTCAAATATGATCTCTGGGTTAAATAGTTTCCTGTCTTTCTCTTGTTTCTCTGTTTCCTCATCCTCTTTTTGTATTTCCTTCACTTTTTTTCTCTATATTTCCCCTTTCCCTTCCTATATGTTTCTCTCCCTCTATTTCTTCTCCTCCAATGCTCTACATCACAATCATACAAATTTCAAAGTATAACTCTCTTTGGTCTTTTGCCAAATAAAGAATGCTGTCTGTTCAGTTAAAGTATCTACCTTGGTTGTATTATACGGTAGTAACATACCTTCATATTAAAATGTTCAAAGGATATTCAATTGAACTCTACCTCAAAAAACTAAAATAGAAATGGTTTATGCTAGTTGCACTAAAATATTAAAATTTCTGGTTGTCCCTTTTCAGCCTGTGCTAGCTGTAATGTATCTGGTGCAGTACATGCCTACAATTGGCTATTGGCTTATGGACAAGGTATTTCATATATATGCTGGCATCATAAATTTTACCTCATTAAAGTTTCTGCTGGGTCCTTGAATATTTGTTGTTCCATCTTTTTCGACTCTAGTCAACTTCCCCAAATTCACCAGCAATGTCAACCATAACGAGTTTTTTATGGTAATGACTGACAGGTTGGTGGACGGCGAGTTGAAGTTGCTGCTCAGAAAGGCGATACTTACTCACTGAGCTTACTGTTTGGGAAAAAGAAGGCAACCTGAGCTTACTGAAAAGCTACATTTGTTTTCCCATGGTAGTTGTTTTTTAGAATTTAAACAAAACGGCAGTTTCACACTTTCAGCCCTCGATGTTTTATGCGTACTTCAAAGAATGCAACGTGTTGGCCTTCCTTGCCACGCCATTGTCAATATATACACAATCACTTTGCAAAATAAACTCTGTTTTTAGCTAATTTGGTTGGAGATTTGCCCATCCTGTGTTTAAGGACAAAAGAACACTAACATAAGGTCTATTTACACATGGTTATTTGTTTCTAGATGAATGATACTATGCTGCAAAAACTAGAGAGTTTAATTGAGTTGAGTCGAGTTGAGCTGAGCAATGCCCACTGAACTCAGTTCGGTTAACTTCTCTACTCAATTTTCATATGGGCGCTGCTCAAGCCCTTAAATGTAAAGCACCAATTTGGCTATGATTTCACTTGTGGAAACTGTGCCACTTGCCACACAATCCCAAGCTGGAGTTCAGACGGTGGTGAACTGCCCTGCAAATTCAGTTTGACTTACCCTGCAGATTTCGGAAGAAGGCTGGAAATGCCACCATAGGAAGGATCTAACAAGTGTGAGATGATAACCAGGGAAATGAAAATACATGTTGAAAGCATCTTAAACAGCCTGTGAAGATTAACAGCACGGGAAATGTCAAGTTATGATAATCTACGTTCTTCGACCCTACATTCTGCCCGAAGAATCAGAACCCATGTAAACATGATATACATGAATGAGATAATAAAAAATGAGTAGAATATTAATTGGCCCCAGATTCAGAAATTGTCTTGTACTGTATTTGTACTTGAGGTAAGCTTTGATGAAAGGATCCAGGTCACCATCCATTACAGAAGCAAGGTCTGATGTCTGAATTCCTGTCCTTACATCCTTGACAAGCTTGTATGGATGGAATACATAGTTTCGTATCTGCTGGCTCCTCAGTCCCCTCAGCCTTCCCTGCATCTCCCCTTGTTTGCTTGATTTCAGATGCACGTTGCTCCTTAACTATGACTAATAATAACTTGGCTTTACGAGAACCCGTTGTCATCCTTATCTAAATCCAATGTCATAAAAAATGAAAAAAAATTGTCATACAGCAATTGTTTCAGTGCCAGATAATTTCAGTGACGGAGTTTGAGCAAAATGTTTGGGGGGCCAAAAATTTTTTTCCTATATAACCTACAAAAATAAGTATATAGTATACGTAAAATAATTTCACTAAGTAATTATAATTTACCAAAACTTATTATAAGTTAAAAAAAGGTAAAAAATTATTTTACGTAACAAATATCCACATATAAAATAATGTAAAATATATCTTACATATTCATTATATGTAATTCTTATAAAAAAAAATTAATCAGTATATTTTATAAAATCTCTACCTACTCTAATTAATAAAAAATTCAAAATTTACCTTTCATAACATTTCTCTTTTTCCTTTCTCCCATTTTTAATTTTTTTTCCTGTCCTCTTCTAAAATTTGGCATATGAACTATAAACTTTAGAGAAATTTTATTATCATTTTACTGAAAGTTTGAATTTATAGTTGATTCATCTATTGCCTTGAGCATCTATCCTAAATATTTGCTTCTTTTTGGATTTTTTTTTTTTGAAGTAAATAAAGGAAAAAGTTAACCATTCTTTGAAAAAAAAAAGAAATCTTTGTACGTTCAACTTATAATTACTAAGTAAAGTATTCAAAAGGTACTAATTTATGTAAATTTTGAAATTTCAACTTGCATTATTATATGTTATGCAAAAATAGAGTAACTTTAAAATTACAAAAGTCTTAGAAAACCAAAAAAAAAGAGCAAAAGTGAACTAGCAGCACTAGAATTAGTGTTTTTTCAAATTAGTATTTTAATAATTTTATAAATAACTAGGATGTATATTAAATTTTTTTCAAGAGCTTAGGGGGCCACCCTTAGCCCTACTTATCCTTTTAAAAATTAGGAGAAAGGGACATTTTAGTTTTTTTTTTTATGAGAATTTATTAAAAAAACTTAGTTGTATAGGGAGTTTTCTTTTATTTTTCTAGAAATAAAACATATAGACACTATTTCATAACTTAATTTAACAATTTTTATTTACAAAAAAATTTATATATCTTTAAAATAAATACATATAATATTACATATACTAATATATAAAAAAATTCAACCATTAAATGAGTTTATGAAAAATTTGTACAGAAAACAAATTCTCTTAATCAATTTCCTTAAAGTATTTTGGGGAAGTTAAATCTATCCTCTTATTCACAAACCTCAGCTTGGCATTAAATGACGGAACATAATACATGAGAAAATTTGATAAAAGAGTGAACCACATATAAGCAGAAGGTTTGGTATATATAATAGTCTTATTTTGTTAGTCAAGTTTACAATTTAAGTTTTGAGATTAATACTTAAAAATTTAATTTTTTTAATTAATATATTTTGTATATTTTTAAGATAAAAAAATTATAATTACAACTATAAAACAACATAGATAACATTTCAAAAGTATCCTTAATTTGCGATATAAATCCATAAGTCTACAATGAAAAAAAATTTTCTATTTTATTTTTGACGATAATATTAAAAAAAAACTCTAGTCACACATATTCTAATTTACTTATTAGTTGATGAATAAACAATTAATTTTTTAGCACCTGACCCTTGAGGTCTAATGGCATTAGCCACCGGTGCTTTCCCCCGAGGCAGGGTTAGAAACCCGTCCCTTGCAAAAAAAAAAAAACAATTAATTTTTTAAAAATTGAATATAAGCAGCTACCGTAATCTTCTTTTATAAGAGATCTTGGTTGGAGCTTATTTTATAAGACATCTTAGTTGGAGTATTACCACATGCGAATAGAACCAGTAGTTCCATTCAAAATCGATGTTCCAATGGAGCATTGCATTGTACTTTCAAGAAATATCACATCAATTTCCCCTTTGACCCCAAAATATATTCCCCAAAACAAAACAACTTATCACAACCACCATACTCTCTAGTTTTTGACTCCACCTCCCACATGATCTCCATTTCTCAAACTTGGGAAGGCCAAATGCAGACTATTCCCAAGTTTGGTTGCAACATTCAGGTCCTGCCAAGGCTTTCCTTGAGAGCCTGCAAAACTCCTTTGGAAGCCAATTTCTTGGCTGTCTTTCTATCCGTGTCAGATTGCGTGCAGCTAAACATTTTCCCTTTTGCTTCCACCTCCACAGTAATTGAAGCTACACCGTTGTCTCTTGATACTATAGGTTTTCTTAGATCAAAATGTTCCCGCTGGCACAACTCAGTAAGCTCGCTTACAGGATGTTTCCTCACCGTCTTTGGAGTAACCAAGGGCTCCAACAGTGGCCTTATACTCTGGAAAACAATGTCCTTGTTGCATCCTGAATCCAAGAATATCGCCCCAGCAAGTGACTCGATCACATCTCCAAGTGCCTGAAACAAGTTATTAAAATGTTTTACATAGGATAGAGAGGTTTTGAGAATGCTGTTCAAGTAAGTAGTCCAGCCAAAATGTTCTTGTGAGTTTAGCAACAGACCTTGGGGAATGATATCTCAGATTCCCATCCAAAACTGCATTCTGGAGATGATTCCGTGAACTTCTCAACAGTTTTAACAATATGGTTATGGAGGTCTTGCGAAGCATTAAGAATGTGCTTATGCAATTCAACTCTGATTGCTGCGTGTGCATAGCATTCATTATTCACAGAAGCAGACCTCATATCAGTTAACAATCCTGGGGACATCCTGGGATATTTGCTGTATAAATGGACGGTGATCAGATAATCTAACACAGAATCTCCAAGAAATTCAAGCCTCTGCACAGTGAAAAGAAAAAAAAAAATGAACCATTGATCAATAAAAACTTAACAAAAGATAAATTATCAGTAAATAAGATACTAGAATCATAAATCATTGAGACATAGCACGAAACATGGTAAATTTTTAGCACAGGTATCTCTAGACTCACTTGATAGCATATTGGAATTTCAGATAGCGTGTAGGAGCCATGGGTTAGTGCTTCCACGAGGAGTGAAGGGTCTCGGAATGAGTAGTTCAAGAGGGACTCAAAGTAAGGGATGTTAACATGCCTCTCAGCATGGATTTGGAAATTCCTTTCACCTGGGGTATCTGTAAAATTCACGTCTATACCAATCCAGTTCAAAAATGCCAAGGCAGCTGATTCACCTCCAGTGCTAAGATATACACCAATAAGTGCCTCAACAACATCCGCAACTGTCTTCCTTTTAACCTTTCTTTGTCCACTGACATAAATTTTTCTCGCATCAGGAAGCAAGTCCTCTTTCAATATAGAACTACTGGAATTGTCACCAGGAATCACCCAACTCTTAGGATCAAAAGGCTCAGTACGGATAAATCCCTGCAGTTTAGAGAAAAATCTTAAGTCATGTTCATGATACATCAACCCCCAAGCAAAGCCAGCTTGAAATCTAATAAGAATGACAGTATTAAGTAGGTCTTATCCTGATTACTTATCTTCAAAACATATTTCTAAATGACATCAAAAACAGATACTAATACCCTCAAAGAAAGGAAAACATTGTAATAAGATAAAAAAATGAGGCTACTAAGCAAGCTTCGAGATATAAAAGAGACAGCTTTGTTGGAAGATGGCAAAATGAAAGCATTAAATGAATAACTCAAGATAAAAATAACTTAAAAAGGCTACCGGTAGTTTCCGATCCACTCCTAGCTTGCAGAGAGTAGCATTTGAAATTATTTTTTCCCTCTTGGCACTGAGAAGACCCTCGTGATCGTTTTGATATGTTTTGAACAACTGCTGACTCACGGCGTATTTCAAGAAAGAGTCGCCAAGAGTCTCCAGTGATTCCAAATGAAAATTTTCTTGGCACTTCTTTGTGGTTATTGCTTCTAAAACCTACCATGCAGAGTTGAATCCAGCAGAAGTTAAACCACTGAGTTAAACAAGATGTTAACAGAATTTCATTTACGAAACAAGATATACCCCAAGGGTAACATTTCATCCTCAAAATAAACATACCACATTCATCTCGTGTAAATGTGTAATGATTATATTTCAACCACTTGATAATAAGTGGTTTGCACTTCTAAATGATGCTACTAACCATGAAAATACATGCTTATATCAGAAATTAAACTAAAAATGCAAAAATAGTTGAACTAGTAAATCCCTTAGAACTGAGCACTATTCACGTTCAGAAATTAACTGAAAATACAAAATAGTTAGTCCAGATTATCTGAAAAATGAAGAACAAATTAGCCCCAACTTCTACCTGCAAAACTAGACATGATAAATGTTAAATGCCATAGAACTCAGCATTCTTCATAAGCATCATACCAATAGCCATAAAAATTACGAGAACATGAAAAAAAAAAAATACCTTTGAGGTTGGAATAATAACATCTTGTGTGAAATCATCCAGATGCATCTTCTTTAAGTTGACAGCAAGAAGCAAAGATTCAAGTCGATGCATAATTGATGGGATGAATGTGAAAGAATAAAGTGTACTTGCAGATATTGGGGCCATGATGATCTGACAAAGTTCTGGTGGCAATTCGACAGATGCGCCAATTGGTTCTGCAAAGGGACAAAGTCAAGACCAAATAAAAATGATGAAGCAACATTTTTCAAAGGATATAAGAAAGGAAATCTGTAGAAGAGTATATTCTTCTTGCCAATGAAACATTTAAAAAGGCTAAATCAGCTAACATTGCAGAAGAGAGCTCTGAAATTTTAAATTACTCTCTATGTGACTCTAAATTAGAATAAATTATTAAGAAAGTTAAGATCAACCATGGACCTGAAAATACTAGTCTTTTTTTATTAAAAAAGAGACAAAAGAAGAAGAAGAAGAAGAAGAAGAGGAGAAGAGAAAGGACACCTTTCTCCTTCTGCCTTTGGCATCTGTGAAGGTGGTTTTGCACATGGAAAATGTGTTTTCCCTTCAGAAATGATACTTCACTATCACATAACTGGATACCATGCCTGTTGCATAAAATTTGCTTATGGTTACTTGCAAATAATACAAAAGTAGTCTGATTGGTTGGCCCAAAAAAGAACAAATAATACAAAAGTAAAGTATCCTACAGAGAACAATATCATTGACGCTTAAGGTATCATAAGAATACTTACCGATGTTTATAGTACTCCTTGTACGTTATAAGATTTCCATTCCTCAGGCTCAAAAGTGAATTTGCAGTTAAGCCGTTTAAGATACCAGTTATGCAGTAGACATAACCATTATGAGGGGTATACACCAATGAATCCTGAATCATGCATAAGCATGCTGGACCACTTTTTGTTTGTAAAACTCCAGGATTGCAGTTTGCATGACCCTCCAAAGCATCTTCACAAGAAAATGCAACAGATTTAACCGAGTTCCAGTGGATCAAATCTTTACCATTTGAACTAGTTGAAGGGAGAACCAAATAATCCATTTCAAGATCATCCCCCAACTTAATTCCATCTAGAACCCCCTTTAGTCCGTCTACTTTATGATCCAGAAGAACTCTGAACAGGGTGATCTGAAACCTCCTACAGAAGAGAATCTGCAGAATGGTAACATTAAAAAAAAAAGGTTACATTAGAAGTTGGAAGCAAGGCAAAAAGATATTAAGGCAAGGAACCAGATACACTACCTCTTCTCGACTAAGATCCATGGCTCCTATTGATTTAAATTTAACTGACATTGTACCTCGATTAACATCTAATTCAAAGCTCCTATTTATGATGTCATTTTCAAGTTGAGTCCTACATGCAAGCACAATATTTTCAACGCCAACTTCATACTCAAAGTTCTGCTTCAACTCTATCAAGTAGCAGTAGTACTTAGTTTCGGACATGTTTGTACAATGATTGACCAGTTCAGCTGGGAAATAGATTGGTTGGTCATCATTATATGGCTCCTTCCCTAAGAAACAAAGTACGAAACAATTTGCATTGATAGTTAGGAAAACCAATTACTTGTTGTACCATTCAAGTATATCAAAAGAATTTTCTCAATCCACATAGCTTACAAAAAGGAAAGATATGATAATTACCCAATTCTTGCACAGCAGCCTCTTCTGCTACAATATCAGGAACAAGATGATCTGTCAAAGCACCAACTTCGTATAATTTTTTGCATGCTTCAAGGCATGCCTTCTGCTTTAGATTTTTAATGTTTCCTTCCACATATACAGTTTTCACAGGGCAACTATTCGGAAGATGCAGCGTACAAATTCCCATTTCCTTGTTTATTTCAAACCTTGGAGCTGGTCTAAAATACCTAGAGAAAATGAAACAACATAATTAAGAAAAATAGCTCAAAAGAGAGCCATAATAGAAAACAAATATAAGATCTTAACAACAATGAATGAAGATTAGCAGTCTGCATGAAAAACATTAATAGTTACTAACCCATCTGATGGTAAGCGTGAGCAATAGTAGTTTAACAAAGCAACACTGGAACTAAGCGTCACAACTGCCCCTGTGCTTGGAACACTATATGATTCTTCATATAGACCATCTTCAAGAGGAGAGCAAGGATCAGAAGAATGGCGCAAGGACTCAGTTCTCATCATATCTCCACTAGCAAGATAGTTCTCTAGTCGAGAATGTGTACAATCATCTCCACTACAATATACCAAATAAGATGAAGACATAACGCAAAACAGTAGCCACAAAATAATTTTTCTTAACAAAAGAAACAACTGAAGTATTGAGAACTTTTCTATTTTTTTTTTTAGCCTTAAAAGTCATTTCTCATTGAAACTACTTTTAAGACTATAAAAGATATAAAGAAAATATCTAAAAAGGAGTGGAAACATTACCTCTTGACCATAAGTACATAATGCGAATTTTGCATTCTGGCACGTCCTCTAGATTGTATGAAACTGCAAACTGTGGATGAAGGATCAAATCTAATGACCAAATTGCAGCTTTGAACGTCTAAACCTTCCTCAAGAATTGATGTGGCCACAATTATGTTCACCTAAAAGCAAATCATTCCAACATCAGTTCCTAGTTGGCAAGTCGTTCATTGTATGCTAAATCATACATTACACATACATACCAAGCCCTTGCGGAATTCTTGTACAATTTCATGTTGAGTCTTTCTACTCTGGCTCTGCAATCCATTGTTGTTTCCAGCAATGTATTCACTCTTCCAGTTAATGTCCTTGGGAAGCAATTCACTCAATAGAGATCGAAGCACAATGGCTGTAATAACCCTTTCCACAAAAATTATGCACCTTATCTCCTCGACATCCCTGAATTCAACTGATGCATTAGCAAACTAAATGGAATGAGGGATGATTAAAAATTGAATGATCAGGAATACTGTTATCGAAGGCCAAAAAAAAGAAAAAAGGAATACCGTTATCTATTTTTGCTTGAATCTAAGCAACCTCTGAGGTAATTTCCATTGACAAACTCCATTATATCCATTCACAGGACAAAGAAAATCCTTCAAGAACTAACTATACTACTACTACTATCATTTAATACAAATCTATGCACTCAAAAGCAAAGTTATATGCAACCCTTACAAAATTTATTCTGTGACCATGTTCATAATCATAGCTCTAAAAATCAATATCTCTGACAGAAACCTAAAAAAAAAAAAAAGAAAAAAGAGAAAAAGAAAAAAAGAAAGAGCATCTGACAGAACAAATCTGCCATAAAAGAGGGTTTAAGATGTTCTTAGCCTTGAATTTGATATAAAAAAATTTGCCAGACTTTGAACTTTAAAAAGAGAAAAGGAGATCAAACTACATTTAAGATATTTTCTGTATCAACAATAATCATACTTGTATTCTAGAAGAGATTCAATGAGGCAAACAATCTTTGTGGTCAAGAGCCCCGCTACAACATTTCCCTCCACATTATCAGAGATTGTCCACTCTGGACCTGTATGGTTAAATAAATAGAAAGCAAAAAAATGGTGTAAATAAATGATTAGCCAATTGTGTATCAACCCAAGAAAAGTAGAAAATACCAGATGGAATATGGGCAGCAAGTGCCTGTGATGCATCCCAACTGAAACGTTTAACAATTTTATCACCAACAACATCCAATTTCCCCCAGAGAAGAGAATCACTTTCATTTGAGGATAAATACTGTGCTGCCTGTTAAAGATACACGCTCATAAGGATATCTGACGTACATATTAATTCTAATGCCAATAGAGCAAAACTAAAAATATAGACTGAAGGGTACCTTTAAAGCCAACCACACACCCAGTTCATCCAAACAATGGATTAAAGAAGTATGTATTTTTTCTATTTTCTTTGTTGTAGACTTCATTGAAGATCTCTTGAGATTTAAATCATTCAAAGACCGTATATGCTGAAAGGAAATACAAATATTGTCAACAACAAACAGAAATAACCAGCTCAAGAGTAACCATGCCTTGCACATGCGTAAAGTACACTGATGTCTTTTACATTTGGATTTTGGAAGAGAGCCAATAATAAAGATTCAATAGCCACAAATTTTTGGTTTGGTTGCCTTTATTTGAGTGATCTCACATAAAGTAATTTGCAATGATGGAGAATTCTCCTAATGAAAGGTCTCAACATATGTTCATACCTCCACTTTTAGAAGCTCCCACTTCTCCATTATCTGTGTGTGTAAATTAGCAGGAATTTCCGTATTGCAATAAAATCTAAACTTTGGAGTAGAAAAAGGTATAAACTTCGCAAGCACTGATTCATTAACACATGTATACACCTTCAAATAAAAAAATGTTAAAATATTAATAAGTTAAATAATCTCAACGTACAATTTTGAGTTATGACAGAAAAAAGAAGAAGGAAAAACAGCAAAATATAAGGCAACCAATTCGAAGAAGAAAAGTGAACAAATATGTATCAATTTTCTGCATGTGTCAAAACGCCAAGTGCACAATATATATATATATATATATATATCAATGTCTAGTTCAATAGCCTCCAACTGTCATCAGGTGTGGCTATGTGATTTTACATTTTACAGTTAAGACAGCAGGAAATATTAATTGACAGGAGATGGCAAAAAAACCAGAAGAAAAAGCCAAATACAAAAGAGTACCAAAGTTGCCGTGGTTATGATTTTTGAGGGTATACATCTTTGCCACAGATCTATTGGCAGGAGATGGGAATTCTAAACGGAACCAAGGCTTCTTTTCTACTTTGTTAAGTACCAAGGAGTATGATAGAAACTACCTAGAATTTCAACCCCCAAAGGAATGAAACTAAATTACAATTTACAAGAAAAAAATATACTGTGGTTGTTTTGTATTTCCTTTGATGAAAATTAGCTCACTAGAAGAAAAATTTTCAGCTTGAATCTTGTGTAAAACACATGAAAATTTTTAACTAAGTGGAATCAAAAGAATACATAGAAGTAAATAACTCAATTAGATGAGTTTTTCAAAATAGATGGTATAATAAGAATAAACCCGTTAACAGAGAACCAAAGCAAACCTTTGAATTCATAATGGTCTCAAGTTCCTGAATCTGATTCCAATAGCTATCAGCTGACTTTGCACCTGTATTAATACAGGGGTCAAATGCTCATCATTTTAGAACAACATGTAATATAAACAGCAAATAAGGCATAAATAATATAAGAGGATAAACTACTCTTACCTTTTGACTTTATGGGGGATGCAGTCATCCCAAAAATCCTTGGAAGATTGGATACATCTACACCAGATGTAAGGTTGGAATGGTAGAACTCCTGCAATTGCAAGTAATTTCTAAATTACATTAAAAACGAAAAGCAATTTGCATGTAACAAAGTCAATGATTCAGCAATGGGTTAAATTTACTCAAATCTTCTGCACTGCACCATAATATAAAACAAACTACTTAAGATAATGTAAAAGTTCTTTCTATTGCATTCATTTCATTGTACTTGATAAAATGAACATTAGAACATCAGCATCTCTGGACACATTATATTAAACATTAAACAGTTTAACATCAAATTTAATAAACTGACTGAATAAGGAATGAAACTCACTCTCATAATGGAAGCATAAGGATGGTTTCCACTTGCATGATGGCATTCATCAAATATCAGAACCTTTATCATGTTTATTTTGAAAAAGCTGTGCCTCAAACCACGAAGGAGAATTGCTGGTGTCATCACAAGCACCTGACAGCATGAAATTATTTTCAATTGCAAGTACCATAGGTAACCAACAATATGAAGAAGCAAAAAGGAAATAACTACAATATTACCAAGGTAGAACAGATGGAAAAGATACTAGAACCAGAACTAAACTAACTTTCTGAAAATCATTAGGGGACAATCAAATGTATGAATAAATAACATAAAGCTAAAAAATAGTTCATTGACATCCCTTGATAGGCAGATAACTGAAACACCTGGGTTCTGTTCTACACACAAGAACAAATATCTGATCACTGCACGAGCATGTTACCGGGAGCTAGGTGCAGACAGTATTTTACAAACAGAAAAACTTTCTTATGATATGTCAAAAGTTAGCAGCTGAGGGAAAATATGTTAAGCCAGAACTTTAAAAGTCCAGATTAAACAAAGCTCTAAGTTATAGGAATAAATTGGTTTTACGTCTATTCAACAATTATTGGTTTCTGCTGTTGTTATCTAATATGGTAATTTGCTGGCCAGATTAAGAAAAGTTTTCAATGAATACATTACATATAAAACTAAAAGCTCCAAGCAGATCCAAGAAGATAGAAACTTCGAAACAGAAAAGGCACCTCCAAATAAAATGACTAAGTCAAATATTATGACAGCAACAAAGCATCTTGTAAAATCAAGTATCATACATCATCTGGTACCAACATGTTAGAAGCTCACCTCGTGTTTATCTATTTCACGTTGCCACGTGGCAGCATCCCAAAAGTCAACTCCTAGCTCTCCCCAGTATTCACCCACGCTCAAATCAGTGTGCATTCTGACAACTTGAGCTTGCTATTGGAAACATTGAAAGACAACATATGACAAGTACATTAACGAACAGAATTCATAGATTTAAAAATAAGGCCCAACATCTGCATATTTTCTTATAGTTGTTGTGCCATGAATTTTATATAAAGAGAGAAAGAGAGAGGTCAATGTTGCAAACCTGCTTAACTAAGACAACTTGAGGAACTAAGAATACAGTAAAGAGTGAAGAAGGTTTTCGGAAAAGATAAGCATAGCTCCGGAGAAGCATGACTGCAATCAAAGTCTTTCCAGAGCCAGTCTCCAAAAAAACCACCGTGTTTTGCTTGATTGCTTTCTCCAATGCTTCCAGTTGATAGCTACAATCATAAAGAACCCATTAACAAAGAATGTGAGAGGAATAGCACTTTCCATGTATCAACATGCAGGAAAAATCATACACTCTGAAAAAAAGTATATATATAAAAAGATTAGGAATCACCTTCTGGCAAATTGGAGAGGATCAACAGATTGTCGTTCAGCAGTTGGATCCATTCCCATTGAAGTTAGCTCCATGGTTGATGAAGCTCAAAGTAAAAACAGCTTTCTTACAATGCCTTTGTCTTTCCTGAAAAAGCAGATACATTGATCATGCTTCATAAGATGTAAAACATAGAAAGACTTTGTACAAATTTTAAGAACCCATTTCAACCCTTTCACACCGTTTTTACAAACATTGATCTCCATTAAAAAAACAAACTTGAAATCCATAAGAATATCTCAAAAACGATCAAGAAACTCAATTTTCAAGAAAAACAGAGAAGAAATTTCGAAGGAAAAGTGTATACCCAGAAACTTAAAAACTATACAATCCGTTTCAAATTCCAAGGAAGAAAAACTTGTTCAGAATGTCTCTTCTTGTTCTTGTTCCTGGACAAAACTCAAGAAACACAAATCAAAACACAAACTCTCTTTCTTTCCTCTCCTCCCGTCTCTACGTGCAACATTAAGTAGAGTCAAAATTCAAACTTTGAACCAGAACAATCATGGCCAGTAACAAACGTACATGCTACACATGAAATATCAACAAAAAAACACCAGAGACGAGATTCAAACGAAACATAAAGAGAAAACAAAAGAAAGCAGAACAAACAACAAACAAACACATTCATTCAAAAAGAAAGAATACCTTTCCTCCCAGAGTCAGTCAAGAGTCTTCAGACTTCTGAGAAAGAATCGTCAGCAGTGAAAGCTCTTCTAGTTTTTCTAACAAGGTTTCTGAGTCATAGCATCGTCTGCACAGAAAGCTCCTGACATATTTATAGACTTAGTTACCTCGTTTGGTAAGTTGGAGGGACCGTTAACGAAAAGGTTTGAAAAAGGCAAATCCCACTCGGGCTGCAGCTTACATAGGAAGGAGCTTCCCACGCAAGCTTTGGAGAAAAAGAAGTTGGTGTACTTCTTTTAATCTCGGCCCCCATTGGGACTTTTTTGGAATTTTATCTTATTTTGGTATTCTTGGGAATCAAATAATAAAAGTGGAATTTAATTCGGCATGGAGGGATTAGGTTGGGAATTTAATTTTAATTTGGCACGGAGTCGGAGTTATGTTTGGGTTAGCAACAGAGGGCAGAAATCCAAGGATTGATACTTTTATAAACTCTTGTCACAAAGTGATTATAATTTTTTTATTTTTAATTTTTTAAAATTAAAAATTTAGAAATAATTTATGTATTATTTACTTATGTTATTCTAAAAATGATAAATGGTAAAATAAAACTTTTAATAATAAAATAGTTAATTAAAATAAATTAATAATAAAAGGATTAAAGTAAAAAAAAATATTCATCTCTTTTAAAGATAAAAATTAATTTGAGATAAATTTATAAAGAAAATGATAATTATTTTAAAACTGAGAAAGTGTTCTTAAGTCCAAAATAGTGATTATTTTTTCTACTACTTTGTTACAAATTTAGAATATAGGGATAATTTATATATTTATCTATATTATTTAAAAAAAATACATTCAAGATAAAAGATAAAATTTTAGTGATATGGTAGATAAGTAAAATTAAGAAATAATTATAAGTTTAAAATATAAAAAAATGATATTTATCTTATTTAACAATTAAAAAAAGATAATTAATTTGAAATAAATTTTGAATAAAAAATACTTTGGGAAAGGGGGGGATCTCTCTACCAAAAAACTTAAACAAGATAGACATTGCTTATAAATCCATTAGAACTGTGATTAATTTGGAGGAGAATTTTTTGTTTGCGGGAATTTGGAGTAGTTTTTTCAAGGAAAGTATCTATAAAGGTGAGTTTGAGAAGATAATTTCAAATTTAAGGAAAATATTTCTAAAAAAGTCCTCAAAACCCAAATTATCTCAAGTTGATTTACCCTTCTCTTCAATTATCAGTTTTGTTTAATTTTATTTTAATCCTAATCCCCGAATTTGTAATTGCGTTGTATCTTCGGAGAATGGCTATAGATTTTTCTCTTTATAAGCATTGGGAATTTCGATAAGTATTATTGCAATTTTAAATTTTTGTTTCATATATTTAATGGCTAAATTATAACTTAAGTGGCACTTGGCCCTTTGGGCCAAGTGGCGTTCGGATTGCCTTGCAGTGCATTTCCCCCCTCCCTCCCTCCCTCATGGTGTGTTCGAAACCCACCTTTGTAAACTTGGTAAAAAAAAAAAAAAAAAAATTATAACTTGAGTGTGCTAAGAATTTCGAGAGAAACTCAACTTTCTTAACTTTTTCTGAAAATTCACATTCATATTTGTAAGTGTTTTTTTAACTCAATGGCCTCCAAATGATATTGGTCTTTAAAAAAAAAACAAAAAAAAAGAAAGAAAAAAAAGAAGAAAAAAACTAACTCTAATAAAGTTGAAACGTAGGGAGGGAGTAATAATTAATCCCGGAAAAACCACCAAAATGGCATTGATAAATCCATAGAAGAAACAAACAATCATCCCTTATTTTTCAAAATGAAACATCATATAATAATTAATCCCGGAAAGAACCGCAAATGACATTGATAAATTGTAAAAAAGACAAACAATCAACGGTCTAACATTTCCTGTTACTGAATACATAAAAGAAGTCCCAACTTTGGCAAAGTTTGCAAATGAGTTCGATCTAACTCAACACATCGAAAAATGAAGAATAAGTAACCAGAATATAAAGATTGCATCTGACTCCCAACGTGAAACCTGACAATGAGGATCAAGGGATACCTCAAGTGCATTAACGTCTTTGCGTCTTTCCAATAGAACGCTTCCCAGAGAACAAATGCTTGGGTTTCAATGTAGGGATCACCCTATCTGCCTCTCCCCTTCGAGCATCCTTGTTCCTCTTCCTAACAGATTTCTTACCCAGTTTGATTGCCTTGACCTTTTGTTTGGAATCCTTGAATCCCTCACCTGGGACAACTTCACTTGGAGGCCGTGACTTTGATCTTGATTGGGATCTGGACCGTAAGCGTAGCTTTTTGCTTGGTTGGTCAATATCCATATCCATAGCCTCACCATCACTATCTCTCCTGTCAAGTGACCTCTCCCTTTTCCTGCCTCTTGATTTGCTCCGTGCACGATCAACTGCTAGAGAAGGATCCAGCCCCAGTTGGGATAACTGCCTGCCCATCCTCTCTGTTGTGAACTCCCTGTCCTTGTCAAATTTTCTTGGTATAATGGGCCTACTCTCTGCAGTGCTCTTCTTAATCCTATGCTGTTGAATAAGCAAGCTTTTCTTCTTCCTAATCTCAGCTAGTGCTTTTTGCTCTTCTGGAGTCAAATCAATGCCATCCATCTCAAAATCTTCATCTCCTTCCTCTGCTTGTCTAAGGCCCTCTTCTTGTTCCAACTCTTCAAGTCTTAATAAAATATCAGGATCAACAAAGTCATACACATTGTGTCCATCAAGAATTTCAGGCATTATATCTTCTTTCCACTCATCATTGGCCAAGATATAATTCTTCCTCAAACTAGCAGAGTAGACTCCAGCCCCACCATTCTCATTCTCCAAATCCTTTTCTGTTTTCTTCTTTTCCTTCTCTGCTGCTTGCTTAGCTTTAGCTTCCAAAACTGCCTGAGGAATACAAGGAGGCCTTTCCTTCTGGTCGCGTGGCTTTGGTATTGCAACATGAAACCTATTTAGGCAGTCATTTATCTTTTTAGATTTCATCTTCAATTCTACTCTCTGATCCAACAACCTCTCACAAGCTGCATTCTTCACGGCAATTACTCCATCCTCAGTCAAAGTGCTCATAGTCAACAGCACCCCTTCTTCATTTGTGGGTTCGCCACCCTGACCCATCACAGTCTTCAAGGCTTCTGCTTTCATCTCCGTAACCAACTTCGTATCTTCCTCAGATAACCCATCCAGTGGCTGCAAATCTGTCTTGTTGCAGACAATAATCAATGGTTTATTCATAAATAGTGATTTAATGCTGTGGAAAAGAGCTGCCTGTTGTGCAATGCTGTACCCACATGATCCTGAGATGTCCAAGAAGAATAACACTGCAGCTCTCAAGTGTGCCAGTGCTGTGATACTGCACATTTCAATAATATTACGATCTTCAAATGGCCTGTCTAAGATCCCAGGCGTATCAATCACCTGGTATCTAAGGTACTTGTAATCAGTGTGACCAACAAAGAGTGACTTTGTGGTGAAGGCATAAGGCTGGACATCCACATCAGCTCTAGTGATTTTGTTCATAAATGAGCTCTTGCCAACATTAGGATACCCACAAATTAAGATTGT
Organism: Rubroshorea leprosula; assembly: GCA_020521535.1. Classification (NCBI taxonomy): domain Eukaryota; kingdom Viridiplantae; phylum Streptophyta; class Magnoliopsida; order Malvales; family Dipterocarpaceae; genus Rubroshorea; species Rubroshorea leprosula. The sequence continues at coordinate 169,566 of BPVZ01000196.1, read as the reverse complement.
CCGAGTATTAGGGTCAATAGAAGGCAGCCTTGCCATGTGTTGTCTAATCTGCTCTAAGTAGGCCAAACTTGGGCTAATCCTCTTTATCACTGTACACATGCGTCCTAAAGCCGCTACCTTCAGAGACTTGCATCTGTAAAGAGAGTCACCATACTTCAACAGCTTCACATAATCTTTAGCAATCTTACCAATAAGGTTCCTTGCTGTATTTATCTGGCCAAGAGCAAGTTTATAGTGGTCCTTGTTGTAAAGAACATGAAGAAGATCACCATAGAACGGATGGATATCATCTAATCGAGGGAACTCATCAATTATGGTTGAAAGCTTCTCGTGAAAATTCTGCTGAGTGTATTTCACTTTACGCATGTAAAATTGCCTGAGGCGTGAAATCGCATAACCTTTGTGGACAACAGTTGGCGTTTGCCGTTGTGTGCGAGAGAGAATAATGTCAATGAAGTCCTTCCCATTGGGTACCACAGTAATCTTCTTGAAATTATATTGCACCATCTTTAAATGCTAATCTGCAAGAATAAAATAAAATAAGCTACAACAATTTTCATCATTAATCTTTTGTTTGCAAGGAGGACAACTAACAGTAAACATAATCAGAACCATTTCTTTCTATTCTTTTCCACTTCCTCTTCTTCATTGCTCCACCCATATTTTATTAACAATATTAATCGAAAAACAACACTTGCCAAGCAAACAAAGTGGAGAAATATATTTACAACATATATAAATATACCATTGAACAATACAACTAGAATGATACTTTAGAGATAAACGTCTCAACTTTTGTCAATTGTGAAGGATTAGCAAAGACTATGCAACAACAAAAAAAATAAATATCTAATCAAAGAAGGTTCAACCGCAATCCATTCCATTGATCATGACTATTATAAAAATA